>JARFXV010001076.1:0-7500 GCA_031761425.1 Cosmopolites sordidus | reverse complement strand
CAAAAAAATATATTTACTTTCACTCGTTACTTTATATATTACAAATTAATATAATTTATTTTTTAGTTTAGTTGTGAAAACGGGGGGAGAGTACCCTCCGAAAACGTTAACGTTAAAAGTTTGTAAAAATTTTTATAAGATTTTTATATCTTTAAAATTTTGTTCGTTAGGCAAATTTATTACAAAAAAGAATCACTGAGAAATTTGTCTCCGTTTGGTTTTTTGTTTTTACCCAGTGATTCTTTCTTTAAATAAGAACAGGTATTCTTGATATTTTTTGAGTTTTAGATAGTGGCAAAAAACCAAATAAAGGAAAAAAAATACACTGTTAAGAAAATAAACCGAAGTCCATGTTAGTTTTATTAAAAGAAGGGATGTCTGGAAAAATCTAAAATGAATAGAAGTAGAAGAGAAAATATCAAGGCCTTATTCAACAATATCCAATATCAAGAATGAATGACGAATCCACGTAATTTGACAGGAATAGGGTTAAGACAGGGCTGCGCACTGATTTCACAATTATTTTTAGCAGGACGATGTTATACAGAATACCAAAGCAAACTGCAAGAATACAAAAATTGGTTTTTGAAAAATTAAAAATGATAATATGGTCCTAATTATATATTTTGAAGAAAAACAACGACATAACTTAGCTATATATAACGAAGAGCTAAAAAAAAGTAAACATGGAAATTAATATCGTAAAAAAGCAAACAATGGTATTTGCATGTACAAAAATAAAACACTTAGAAATAACATTATATAAACATTAGAAAATAAACAAGACTGTTTTAGATGGGAAGGTAAGCAAAAACTAAGTAAGATTAAGTACTAAGTATTTAAGTACCATAATAGCAAACTAACAACAACAACAACAACTATAACAAGCAAGCTATACAACAACCCTAAAAACAACATTCCTAGGAAAAACCGAGATATCGAAAGAGGTGAAAGAGTGAGACCATCAATGATATACGGCAGCGTATCTTGAATAGAAAGAGCTATAGAAGAGAGGCAACTGAGCTGGCTAGGGCACATCACAGTAATAAATGGAGGTTAGCAAAACAAATTTATTAAGTGAAAACACGAAGAAAATATAAAGTTGGACGTCCAAGACTGAGGTGGGAAGAACACGTTCAACAAGCAACAAAAAAAACGATGTATTTATTAGAATGAGGCTAGAAGATTAGCACTGGACAGAAACTCATGGAGGCCAAAATTCATGAAATACTATCTCGCTGAAATGTAAACTGCCAGTCCTACACCTAACGGTTCAACGGACTTTTATATTATATAAAATAAAAAATCAAAAACTAAGATGAAGAATTACTCATCCATATTATTTTGTGTCCTTCAAAGTAATCTCCTTGCAATATTCTTTTGCGTTTGCTCAAGTTACTCAAATGTTGACCACAAAGCTGACCGTTTTTTTTTTCGAATGGGCTCACCGTAATGACGCATGATGCTCAAATAACATATTATATCATTTGTTTGACCTGTTGGAACTATTTGTGGACAATATTACTGTAACCGAAAAAGATAGTTAAGACTTCTTTAGACAAAATTTATTGCAAATTAATCAAAAGTATGCTTCTCAACGAAAAGCCCAAAATAATAAAAAATTGAAAATATTCATTCATTTAAACAAAGAAAAAAAAAAACGAAAAATAAAACTATCAAAACAAAAAATAAACTTTTTCCAATGACTGAACTTCTATTGAAACACTTTTCGATAAAATTGGTGTTCATTGATGTGTCAAATTCTCTATTGTGACGCACAACACGTAATGTCTCACTTGATTTAATTCTTATAGCGCTCCGTTTACTTCATAGATGTTATCATCATTCACAAAAATATTTAATATTAGCTAGCTCTCACATAAGTGCTTAGATAACAGGTGTCCCAAAAGAAAGTTTCTTTTTGATTTGGCGATATAAATTAAAGATAGATGTGCATAAATAAAATTTTATTAATTATTGAAATATACATTTTAGGAAATTAGTTTTCAAAAATAATGTTATACAAATGAACCTTCGCGAAGCGAACAGCAAAATTTCTTAGGACGGCTCAGCACAACAAATCTGGAATGGCTGCTATTTCTCGTTGGATATTTTTTTTAACTGCACCAAACAACCTGGTTCATTGACGTAATCTTTTGATTTTGCCCCCTCCCCTTTCCATACAAGAAAAAGTCCATACGGCTCAAATCAGGACTGCGCGGAGGCCAATTTATTTCACCAATTTTTTCTCAAAAAAGTACGTGTGTGCCACCAAAGCCGTGGCCACCATTTACTGGATGCGTTGTTCTGTACATAATTCCCAAATGTCTATATTATAAATCAATAAATATATCAACAATACTTTTCTATAGAAAACCATTCATTTCAAATTCATTTCTTGTGCTCTTATATAATATATATATATATATATATATATATATATATATATATATATATATATATATATTATTATTCACGTATGCGCGCGCCCTGGTGGACCACGCGAAGTACAGTTCTAGGCGTTTGCTGTTGTTAGCGTTCCTTTGCGCCCATACTGATTTTATTCTTTCACTATGAGCTTTTTTCCTTTTTTCAGACCAAGTTGTTCCGGTCTTCCTACTTTTTTCTCTTTGGCCAACCTCCCAAACGTTATCCTTGTGTCTGAAACAGTTTCTGTCCTGAATTTCGCTTTGTGAAATATTTGCTGATCTTATGTCCTCTTTAATTACAGTAATCCGTTTAATTATTTCTACTTTAGCTCTACTGCTACTTTCGTAAAATTCAATTATTTCTCTAGTTAACCTATTCGAATTCATCCGTTTTATGTGTCCGTAAAACTTAAGTCTTTTTTTTCTCACATCGCTATGTATATCTGTGTATTGTTTGATTTCTTGGTTTTCTCGAAGTTGGTATGTTGTGCTATTTATTTGTTTGGGGTCTAAGATTTTCTTATGATTTTTATAAAGAACGACACCGAAGAAATTGAAAAGAAAGAATTCAGTGTCCTTTCTATTCAATATGAGCGTTTCTGCGCCATATAAACATTCTGGCTTAATAACTGTGCTGTAATGTCTCAGTTTTGTGTTTTTAGATATACATTTTTTGTTGTAAATATTTTGTGTAAGTCTCAATGTCCTTTCCATTTTTTGACATCTACCCTTATTGGCCGCTTTTTCCAACCCGTTTTCCATTATTATTTCGTTATTATTTCGTTATTTCGTTTTGACGTTAATATATCTTGAGCTAAGCTTGCTAAATCATCAGCAAACGCCAAACAATCTATTTTGATGTTGGTTCTCCCCAGTTTAATGGGCTGGCCAATATTCAGGGCTGATTTTTTTACACGCCACTCCTGTATTACTTTTTCGAGAACACAGTTAAATATGAGTGACGAGAGTCCATCCCCTTGTCTCACTCCAGTTTTAATTTCGGAAGGCTCTGAGATGTCACCCATGAATTTAACGTTTGACCTTGTGTTAGTTAGTGTTGCTTCAATAATTGCCAGCGTTTTCAGATCTAGTCCTTGTTCTTTCAAGATCTGGAAAAAAATAATAATAATAAGATTCGCGGTCAATAGAATCATGTTTTCACGGATGTGAAATGTAACGATAGTTTCTCGGGTATCCCGTGTTAGCTGAATGTTCACTGGTGGACTGTTTCACTGACGTTTTGATGGAATCTATCTCATCCATCATTTTCACAGCGTTTACTCGACGGTGTTTCGACGACAAATGCTTTTGCATTTTTTGTAAATGCTTGTAAACTCCCAGAGCAATGCGTCGCAGCAGAGCAGAACGTGTTTAATTCAGAGTTTTTGATTACGCGAACCACAATGTCTTCTTTCTGGTCGGTGGTTAGAGCCTCAGACGACCTGCGGAATCTCGTTTCGGACGGAAAAACCCTGTTTCGTCCAGTCTGTCGTAGAGATTTTTGAAAATCTTAAAATCCGGCTGTCTTCGCCGTGGATACGTTTCCAAATATCTTCGATGAGCCCGACGACTATTCAACTTTTCCTGCGCGTATATGCCTATCATATCTCGCTTTTCTTCATCAGAAACAATTTATGTGTGGGTATTTTATTCTTGACTTAAGTGATAATCTTTCAAAAACTATAATTGTAACTCCCTGTATCTTTGTTACTATTAACTTTTCGATTAAGGTAAGTTGGGTTAAATCGCATTATTTTTACCCAAAAAATCTGCAGTTTTGCTGTTGTACTAATAATTAGCGGACACCCTGTACATAAAGTAGTGCCTTGAATAGAAAATCAAAGCTACTAATTAGGGACCCTCTGATAAAAGCGTTTCCCTTCGAAGACGTAAATAAAATCGAAATAGACGTAGTGGGTCGACTGACGCCACCACGACCCCGATTGTTTGCCCACTCCATTATTTAATATCGTCACATTCGATCGCACACCCATCTTAAACTTTATTCCTGCTACACTGGCCAGATAAGCCTGATATTGCCGCAAAAACAAAACGACTGGTCGAAGAAATGACCACTTTGACCGGGAGTCGGATAAGAACAGGCGCCATTGCCACATCCCTCAACATCTCCCCTTCATTATTCTTAGTTCATATGTTTTTTTTCTGGGATTTTATTAGAAAAGGAGCGGACTTGACAACAGTGTCGACAACTAGCATCCTCGTTTAACTAATGAAGGCGATAGCACTTGTGCCGCTCCTAGATATTTATTTTTTCTGTTGGTTGTTTTCTTTGGCTTATTCCTGTTTTATATTACGAAAGTTTTTATTAAATTTGTTGCGAGTTGGCCCAAGTGATCAGCGGATCATTAGAACGGAGACGGGTCGAAGTTGGAGTGGCCGATACGGTCGCTCAAGTGGACAGGATGATCGTTTTTCTTCGTAACGAAAAGAATATATATATATATATATATATATATATATATATATATATATATATATATATATATATATATATATATATATATATATATATATATATATATATATATATGAAGTGGGAAGTAATATAGAACGAGGTGTACGGCAGGGTGACGCAATATCGCCTATTCTTTTCTCGGCTGGCCTTGAAGAAGTATTCCGTAAACTGGATTGGGAACAGGATGGGGTAAAGATCAATGGTGCAAACTTAAACCATCTTAGATTTGCAGATGATATTATTCTCATTTCACAAGACCCAGAGGAGCTGCAAAGACGCATACAAGAACTGCAAAGGGCTGGCGAACCATTTGGCTTGTAAATAAACCTGAAAAAGAGTCAGGTATGTTCAATAACTTCGCTCAGGACAGAAGAATTTCAGTTTTAGGAAGAGATTTAGAGATTGTGGACAGCTTTGTATATCTTGGACAGAGGATTTCCATGGAGGGGAATACCGCCCGGGAGGTGGAACGGCGTGTTAAATTTGGCTGGCAGGTATTTGGTAGGCTCAACATAGTGTTTAAGAGCAGACTCCCACTTTGCCTGAAAAGAAAAGTATTCGATCAGTGCGTTCTACCCGTTATGACATACGGAAGTGAAACCTGGACACTCACATCGCAATCAATTCAAAAACTTCGGTGGCACAGAGGGGAATGGAAAGATGTATGCTTGGCATTACAAGACAAGACAGAAAGTCCTGCGCATGGATCAGAGAACAAACAAAAGTCTGTGACATCATTGGAAGACTAAAACAGTTGAAATGGAGATGGGCAGGCCATATAGCGAGGCGATGGGACGACAGATGGACCAGGGCAATCCTGGAGTGGATACCGCTTGATCGCAAACGTCCGCGAAGAAGACCGAAAGCACGATGGACTGATGACATCGTTAAGTATATTGGACCCGAGTGGCAGAGGAAAGCCCAGGACCGTGAAGGTTGGAAGCATGCTGAAGAGGCCTTCATCCTGCAGTGGATCGATACGGGCTGATGATGATGATGATGATGATATAGATATATATATATATATATATATATATATATTATATATATATATATATATATATATATATATATATATATATATATATATGCTAGACTATTAGTCTGGTACATCCGATCGTTTGTGTCCCGTTTGTTGGGAACATGCAGACGTTTCGCCAAGATCACACTTGGCATCTATCACCCCCTTAAACTTTTTATTTCTCGATCGATTTCATAAACTTTCTATTGTTGTATAGATTTCAGAAAATGGCATTAAGAAAGTATATCACATCATCCGTTTTGATTAAAATATTAGTTTATGCAACAAGCTGTAATATGATGTTCCGTTCTGGATGTCTTATCTCACTATGCCATCACCAACTAATCTTATAATTTCTACTTATTCTTCTAAAGAATAAATCATTATTGCCGTTTGAAACCACTGTGATACAAATCAATCATTGAAACTGACATTTGTTAATTAGTTTTCAATTTTTGATTTCCATGGCATACATAGTTTTAATAACAGAAAGTACATGTAATCATTAGAAAAATTATAATATAAATATCACCACAAAATACCATAAATAGAACCATAAAAATCGGTACAATTTGCTTTAAGGTGGTGCTGGTCAAGAATCTGTTGTTAGTTTTTCTCTAAAAAAGCCCTAATAGTACTTCTCGAAAATGGAGCCATAAAAGTTGACGTAGTTTTCCATGATACTAGCAAAAAAACATGTGATACACTTCTTAATGCCGTTTTCCTAGATCTATCCAAGAAAAAAAAGTTTATGAAAATCGGCCCTGAAATAAAAATTTTAATGGGGTGGTAACTCTTTATTTTGTTATGTTTATATATATATATATATATATATATATATATATATATATATATATATATATATATATATATATATATATATATATATATATGCCCACAAGGTAGCGTAACGGAACCGTGGAGGGAAATATTAACAGAAATCTTTCACCCTTTCCCCACATGGTGCCACCGATCGCCTTCGCCGAACTGTCAACCATGCGACGTCACGTGTCTCTCGGGACCGGTTTCTAGCCTTTCAGCCGTCATCAGCCGAGCTCCAGACGAACGCAAGGAAAGCAGTTCGGACGGACGATCGGGGCCAGACCAGATCAACTGGCCGATCGTCTCTCGGTTAACCTACATAAACTATTACTGTAATCAATCGTTGAACGAAAAAATTAATACTATCTTGGCAACGAAGAAACGAAATTGTTCATAAATCGGATGAACAATTCCTAAAAGATAATCTGTACAAGTTGATTACAATATTTCAGAATAATGAATATCCTCATAAGTTATAAAAAAGGATAGTTTTTAACATATCAAAAGCAGATGGGCTAACGGATGATGTACCACCAACATATGTAAAATATAAAAAATTCCTCATCTTAGTACCTTAACCAACAAAGTGATTAATTTAAGGGATTAACCAACATAAAAATAATTGAATATAATCTCAAAAAATCAGGGGATTTGTTTACACGAACTAAGGACAAAATTTCACTTCTTAAGAAATATGAATGTGGGTGTTGTTATATTGGGCAGACGTCACACAGTTTGAGACAACGAATTAT
>JARFXV010001075.1:7500-309967 GCA_031761425.1 Cosmopolites sordidus | reverse complement strand
CATCATTTCGAGGGCCCAGTTGGCAAATTCACAACGAATACGATGGTCAGTTGGCTTCAATTCTTGTGCCAGTACCATCTTATATGGATGCAAGCCTAAATCCAGCCCCAAAATTCGTCAGGTTGTCATTGCCGAAAGGCCTAACTCTGGCGAGCGGCGAACAACCGAGCCGTTGTCATTTTCGGCTTCTCTTGCTTGAACGGCGGCAATATTCTTAACACTTCTGCCTTTTTTTTTTCTTGTACAGGCACCACACTATCGTGGAGATTAAACTCACTTTCAGATTTTTTAATAACACTATTAATATTATATCACAACTAAGCTGTTCAGGACCACCACGACGAATGTCACCATGCGTCTGAATTGCCAGTTGAGTAGTGTACGAAGTAGTAGTATACGAGCGGACCGCGAATTTGCCTAATACAACTGGAAAATTTCCAAACGTCCTTCTAGCGTGAAACGAACCATGATTTAATTGCAAACAACTAATAAGACATGTTAAAAATCGGTAAACAAATATGGCTGCGTCAAAGTTCCATCATCCCTAATAGTAGACCCTTTATATCTATCTTGGCATTAGCACATTCATGCCACTTGAACACATATTTGTGTTTATACTTTACACTATGAACACTTCCACATAGTTCAACATTAATATGAGCTTGAAAATGCATTAAAAGAAATGGGTTGTATGGAAAAATGTATCAGTTATCAATTTCAATATATTTTCCATTAATATATTTAGTGATAGTCCTACCATTATCTCTTCATCGATGGAGAGTATAACCATTAACATTTTGTTTTGTTTCGTGTGTAAATGTTTTTGAAAATTTCTTTGTACACTTACCCTCAATCATACAAACTGATTGTTGGTTCAGATAACCACAAGGGCCATGCACCATATGTGACTTACCTAAGTTATATAATATTTATTTTGTTAGAGGAGTGAAATGCTAAAAATTTCATAGGGATTTTTTTTCCATATGAATTGAAGGAAAGAGATGTTGAATGGCGAAAAAACAATTTATGAAATTGTCCTTGCCAGATGAAAAAGAAAAGGTTTCTTGCATCGAGTTGTTACAGGTGATGAAAAGTGGATCTATTTTGACAACTCAAAGCGCCAACAAATCATGGGTCTTCTTTTCAACATCTCAATCAGTACGCAATATATATAGAAAAAGGTTTTGGTGTGTATTTGGTGGGATAGTAGGGGAGCTGTGCATTATAAACTGCTGAAACCTGGTAAAACGATTACTGGCTTATTGATACCGACAACAATTGATAAAATTAAACCGATCATTGAAGGAAAAATTACCAGAATGTGCCCAAAAACACAATAAAGTCGTTTTTCAACACGATAATGTTCGGCCCCATGTTGCAAAATGTGTAAAAACTATTTGGAAAACGTTAAATGTGACATCCTAGCCCACTTGCCGTGTTCAGCGGACTTAGTTCCTTCGGGAATACCACTTCGATTTCGATCGATACAGCATGCACTGCCATAACAACACTTAAATTCTTAGGAAAAAGTAAAAATTTAGCTTGAATGGTTGAATGAATACAATGGAAATTAGACATAAAAAGTATCTCATTAAACATCAATAATCCAAAGTAATCTGAATAGATAAAGTGTAGTAAAGGTTAGTCTTTAGGTAGCTAATCATGCTATATCGCCCGACACATGAAAAGAAGTTATGGAGTTTTATGCATTAGCACAAATACTCATATAAACCAAGTATGCCGTCTTGGATATTTATACAGTATTAATAAACATAATAATTTCCTTGGAGTATTATACTTACATGAGAAATCTTTGGTTTTATTTTTATATATTGCCCAACCCGTATTTAGTTTCAAAGCCTCTCTTCACGGGCGTAGCCAAGGGGGGGGGGGGGGGCAGTTTGGGGGTTCAAACGCCCCCGAAATAAGCCAAATATTACCTAATATTATACCGAAAAAATACGAGGAGTGAAGAGAGTTAAATTATTACATTTGAACTGAATATATATATATATATATATATATATATATATATATATATATATATATATATATATATATATATATATATATATATATATATATATATATATATATATATATCCGAACTAGTGGGACGTTGCGCACAGTAACGCCGCCATCCCTTGTCGAGTAGTCGAACTATTTTGTATCGTATGGAAACTTTGCGTTGTTTCTCGATTATTCGCCACGCCCCTCGGTTGGAATGAGCGGAGCTTTGTGGAAGTTTGTGGTAGTTTCTGGACGGCTACTACTGGGCTGCTATATAAGCGTCGCGTGACCGCGCATACGGCAGTATTGTACCATGGGAACTCGAAGCGAATATAAGTGAGAAGTCGTGAACGAATAGTGAAGAGAATTAAGTGTAGCCGTGTAAGTGAATAATTTTAGTGCAGTGTTATTCGGTGACCTTGTTAAGGATAGATACGTGAATCATTATTACTGTCGAAAAATGGAGGGGGAAAAAAAGGAAGGGGTAATAAACTTAAAGGTATGGACTACTGGAAAAAGTGGTGTAGTCATGGGATTTCTAATAAAGAAACAAATTTGGATTTAGCTATCAAAGCTTCAGCTACCTTGTATGCTGATAAGAAGACTGTGATGACAAGCGGGCCCTCGACCTCGACCTCAATCACAATACCGAATGTCGAAATCGATGCCATGTCGCTGGTGCCCTGTTCGATACCTTCAACTGCCGAATCTACATCTAGTTTGCAACAGCCCAGCTTGCTGTTACCTCAACTTTTACAACTGTAGCTAAGTTGGATGTAGGTTTTTACGCGAATCAATAAAAAATCTTGGATGAATATTTTAAAGTCCAAATTTTACAAACGCCATGGAACCCACCCAGAGATTATAAGTTTCCTATTTCCACAAAACGACACTTGCGCTTTCAATTGAAATGGTTGGAGAGATTCCCCTGGTTGTCATATTCGGAATATAAAAGTGGAGCATACTGTAGAGTTTGCGTAGCAATGGGACGTTCGCTTGATAAGGTAAAGGCGGTTATCAATGGATCGGCCAGTTGGTAACCGAACCTTTTTATAAGTGGAAAAATGCTCTAGAAATATTTGAAGCTCATGCGAAGTCGGGATACCACAAGCGAAATTCAAAACTGGCAGATAACTTTCTAAAAGTAATGGCTTCGCAGGCTTTTTCGTTCACTGAACAGCTGTCTTTTGAAAGAAAGAGACAACAAGAGGAGAATCGAAAGAAACTAATCCCTATCGTAAAAGCAATAATTTTTTGCGGCAAACAAGGTCTCTTTTTGAGAGGTAAAATCGATTCAGGGCGCATACAAATTACACCAGAATCACCAGAACCTGAACAACCACTACAAAATGATAGTAATTTTAGAGCACTGTTGCGGTTTGCTGCTGAGTCTGGAGATAAAGATCTGGCAGAACATTTGAATAATTCACAGAAGAATGCCCTGTACACAAGCCCTCAGATCCAAAACGAAATAATTGACATTTGTGGTGAATTAATTCAACATAAAATAATTGAAGAAGTAAAGAAAGCCAAACTAGTTGCGATACTGGCTGACGAAACCACCGACATCGGACGTGTTGAACAAGTCTCGTTATGTCTTCGATATGTTGATTTTACAGATAATAAATACCATATACTTAAAGAGATTTTCCTTGAGTACATTCCAACGGTCGATGTTTCAGGATCCGGTCTCGCAAATCTTATTATTACAGCTCTGAAAAAGCATGGACTTGAATGTTCTCATGTGGTTAGTCAAGGTTACGATGGGGCTGCAACTATGAGTGGGTATTTGCACGGTGCCCAAGCTTATGTTCGCCAAGAATGTCCTCTTGCTCTTTATGTACACTGTAGTGCACACTCTCTCAACCTTGCTATTGCTGATTCATGTTCATTAGTAAATGTCCGAAATTACATTGGGATTGTGCAGTCTGTTGGTTCCTACTTTCGACATTTTGCTCAACGCACTGCTTTGTTGAAAGGAAAAGTTCAAGAGCTACTACCCGTCGGTAACCAAAAAAGCTTGCTCTCAATGTGTGAAATACGGTGGGTCCACAAACATGAAGCTATTATAAGATTCAGGTAAATTTATTCAGCGATTGTGAATGCTCTCGAAGAACTCCAATTTAACCACAATAAGGAAACATCGCAACAAGCCGCCCAATTGCTAAGTACGCTTCGATCTTCGGATTTTGTGATGTGTTTAGTGATTCTTCAAAAAGTTATGAGCTATACATTGTCGCTATCAAAACAATTACAGACAATTGACATCGATCTTATCACGGCATTCAAACATGTAGATTATGTTATTAATGTCTTACAACTCCTGAGAAACAACACTGACATCGAATATCTTCATCTCTATGAAGACGCAAAGGTTTTACTGGAAGAAAATGGTGGTATAGTGCGAATGCCATGCGTCGTCGGAAGACAATTACATAGACCGAATATTCCTGCATTGGATGTATGCACGTATTACAAAATTCATTTGTTCATTCCATTTCTTGATCATATAATTCAACAATTGGTTGAAAGGTTTACCAAACATCGTAAAGTAGTATCAGCATTATCTGGTGTGCTACCTTCAAATTTTACTACCAGTTCTGAAATTGAAGAAGCAATTTCCATGTACTAGTATGGAAAACAGTGATGACAAGTATCTCGCCTACCCCGAAATCTAGTTTGGAATTCCTAGATATGTGCGATAAAAACCTTTATCCGAATATTTACACATTACTACAAATCTTGGCTACCATTCCTGTATCCACTGCTACCCCAGAAAGGTCTTTCTCGAGCCTGAAAAACTATTTACGAAACACTACAAGTGAAAACAGACTTAATGGTTTGGCTCTCATGAACATTCACTACGGAACAGAAATTCATGCAGATGAAGTAGTGGATATTTTTAAAAGAAAAAACCGAAGATTTCTTCTTTAATGGTTTTAGATTTAGCGCAGAGGAACGAAATTAATTTCGTAATTTTTCCGATGAATATATAGATATTAAATTTCATGTAAGTATATTTTTGTTGTTTTATTTTCTTCAAATTATCCCTTTTCTTCAATCATCAAATATTCTTCAAATTATCCCCCCCCCCAATATCAAATTTTCTTCAAATTATCCCCCCCCCCCAAAAAAACTAAATCCTGGCTACGCCCGTGCTCTCCTTTATACATTTTTAGTAATAGTAGATCTAAGAATCAGTTACATTATTTATAAATAAAAACAAAATATATGAACAACTGAATTCGGAGCACGACTTTAAAAATGTGTTCTTGCCGACATATAAACATAAAAATTTATCAGGAAAAGAAAGGGAGATCGCTTATAAAAGTATTTTAGCTCCCATCTGAAAAAAAAAACAATATCTCCGCTAGATTTTTCCGATCCGAAACCTTCTGTTATTCCACTCCAATAAAGTCCAGAGAAAGAACTACAATATTTTCCTCGCTGTCTACATCGATCGGCCCTTTTGGTGATTTTGGCAGACGGCCAATTCATTGTTTAATATAGGAACACGTTAAATTTTTCGAGTCGGTTCGTCTATGTTTGAGAAGATAGAGTTCGGATAGAAACAAAAGCAAACTCAGTTAAGAAAGACCGTCGAGTGATTCCAGATTACGTAATGTTTATCTGTCTTTGGCTTAAAAGTAATAAAATCGGTTCGGTTCAAACAAATTTTCAATATTACTATAAAATTTGGAAAAACCAGTTTTATTTATTTCATAAAATTCAAGTAACTGTATAGTACTATATTATCGCTGTTAAGTTGTAATATTACCAAAATCGAAACCCTTGAACATATTTAACTGAAGTAGTCAATAAATACTTGATGGAAATTCATTTTAAATAAACCAACTAAGATTTACATCTAAATTTCCACTATATGTATTAAAAACTTGTATATATTTGGATTCTTTCGACGCATAGCGCCTTTTAAAATAAGAACTACATTAAACTAATATAATCAATTAATGTAGTTTAATGTAGTTCGTATTTGAAAAAGGCACTGTGTGTCGAAACAATTCTAATACATAAACGATTTAAGTATACTGGAAATTTGGATTTAATTCTTAATTTGTATATTTACTCGTGAAGATTTTTCATTCATATTATTCTTAGTGCTAATATTATTCTATTACCACAAAATTGGGTCACCTATAAATGACGTATTAAAAATTCACAGTTTTTCTGAAGAAACACCGGCCATTTCTAATTCTCGGAAAAAAAAACATACATATTTTTATATATACATTTACGTAAAATTTTCATGGAATAAGTTCTCAGTCTAGAAATATAATTTGTCGAATTACTTAATAAATATTGCCAACATTTTCTTCAGCTTTTGTTTTGGTCACTAGTTAAAAATTGAAGTTGTGGTGCCTTCATCTTGAAAATAATCCTGTATCTTCCATTCGATTTTCAAATTTTAGTAATATAACCTGCTTGTAAGGAACCAAGTTGAATAAATAGGCAGATTGAAGTTAGATTACAATATCTCTTCGAGCCGTTGGTAAATGGGGGTACATTTCTGTATAGACCTGCAGGTTGGCATTTCTTTTAGTATCGCTTATTGTGGTTAGTAAAATAAAACACATGTTTCTACGTTCACTGTCAATCAAATACTATATTACAATTTTATAAAAGTAGAATACATTTAATAGACGTTGCATAGTTTTAACACTAAATGGTAGCATTTACACCAAAGTTGATATTTCTAATCACAACAGTTAGGACTTGGGCGTGTGATTATCCGATTAGAAATACAGTAAAGTAAATGTGTAAAATCAGTTGAGGAATTGCTCTTCAGTCACGAGTTCGGTAAGGCTGGATACCTTCTGAGAGGTATTTTGCATGGGTCATTCACATGTCGGTAAATTTCTCGATATATTAATGCTCAAACCAAGGGTTGATTGGTCAAGGAGTTGGGAGCTCATGCTAATCTGTAAGTCCAGCTCAATAAGGCATAATGTGCTGATGCGTCTCTAACATAAATAAACCTAGTCTAACCTACAACCAAAATGGAATGGTGAAAGTTAATCTGTTCATAGAAAAAGCGGGAATATCTAACTATTCCAAACTGCGACTGTGAAGATATCGATAATGATTGGTTCAATCGGATGTTGTTCACAGTCATAACACTTAGCTCTGCTAATGCATATAGCACATCCAGACTTAGAAAATCAGAAGGAAGGTATTATTTCAATAACGCCAGACGACTTACTTAAACCGATGTTTAAGGTATATAAACGGTCTACCATTAGAGATCATGGAATTTTGACAGCTCAAGGCGGCCATATTTGTACCGATTTTTTGCAAGTCTGTTAGTTGTTTTCCAAAAGGTTTGCAATTAAATAAATCATGGTTCTTTTCAAGAAGAACATTTGGAAATAGTCTAGTTTTATTACGCAAATTCGCGATCCTCACGAGCTACTCGTGAGGAACGAGCAATTCAAACCGATTGTGATATTCGTAGTGGTGGTCCTTCTGAACAAGCTATTGATCGTTTTATTAGAAAATTTTAAAGTGAGTTTACTCTCTACAAGAGTGTTGTGCCTAAATGACAAAAAAGCCAGAATTGTTAACATTGCCCCCGTTCAAGCAAGTGTAGCCGAAAATGACAAACGTCTCGGTTGCTCGCCGGTCGCAAGAGTTAGGCCTCCCACCAATGACAACCTGGCGAATTTTGAGGTTGAACTTAGGCTTGCATCCATAAAAGACGGCACTGGCACCATAATTGAAGCGAACTGACCATTGTATTCGTAATGAATTTGACAATTAGGCCATGGAAATGATGGAAGCTGACATACCAGTTAAAAAATTAAAAAAATTAATTGTTTAATTAGATATTGGTAAGTTTTTAAATGTAAATTTGTCTTTTTTATAAAAATGTTTATTGTAGAAATAGTCTGAGAATGGTTCTTTATTGAACCGAAACGTCGATAAAAAAATAAAAATTTAAAACTTATTAACTGACCGAAAGTCCCATTAAATAAAAAATAATAATAATATTAAACGGTCCACGAATATATATATATATATATATATATATATATATATATATATATATATATATATATATATATATATATATATATATATATTATCGAAAAATTGTGAACTGGGCCCGTGGAGAAAAATATTAAAAAGCTAAAGAAGTTAACCCGTGCTTCACGCCGTGCTTTGCCATTCCTTCATCCGCCATCCAAAGAGCAAGCAAGCTTCTCCCAAGACCGGTTTCTGACCTTAAGCCTTCATCAGTTGGGTTCAAGCTGGACACCTGAAAAGCGGATGAAGGAACGACTAAAGCCATGACCATTTAAATTGGCCATGTCGAATGGAAGCTGCAATCACATGCAGCCACGCCAACCTGCGGTAAACGGTCGCAGTAGTCAGGCTGTGCGAAACCGTTCGTGACCCGTCTAACCTCGGGTAAGTACCAGGTATGATCGAAAAATTGTGAATTGGGCTCGTGGAGAAAAGTATTAAAAAGCTAAGGAAGTTCACCCGTGCTCCACGTCGTGCTTTGCCATTCCTTCATCTGCCATCCAAAGCGCCAACAAGCGTCTTCCAAGACCGGTTTCTGGCATTAAGCCTTCATCAGTTGGGCTCAAGCTGGACACCTGAAATGACAAAGCACGACCTGGAGCACGGGTGA
The DNA here is from genome assembly GCA_031761425.1 of Cosmopolites sordidus. Taxonomy (NCBI): domain Eukaryota; kingdom Metazoa; phylum Arthropoda; class Insecta; order Coleoptera; family Curculionidae; genus Cosmopolites; species Cosmopolites sordidus. Next base: position 301,302 of record JARFXV010001075.1, on the reverse strand, counting down.
ACTTCCTTGGCTTTTTATGTTGACTTTTAAGACATGAGTCATTTGCGGTTTATTCACATAGATCCACAAATAAAAGTCTAATGTTGAATTCGGCGAAATGCGAGATAACGATGCCGTCGAATTGGTCGTGCAGAAGATCAATTGCTGCATGGGGTATGTGACACGTGAGGCCGTTTTGTTGGAACGATATATCGTTGAGATCCATCTTTTCCAATTTAGACTATAAAAATTGCTTACCATCGACCTGTACCTCTCCCCGGTGGCAGTTATGACGGCGCCAGTTTCAATTTAGAAGAAGTAAGTGCCAATGACCCCGCTGGACTAAAATCCACACCAAAAAGTGACTTTTTCTATATGCATTTGCAATTGATAGGTCTCATGTGGATAGTTATCGCCCCAAATGCGACAATTTCGCTTGATGACATAGCCGTTCATCCAAAAATGGGCCTCGTCACTGAATATGATTTTCCGTCCGAAATCAAGATCCACTTCCAACTGCTCCAGAGCCCAGTCAGCTTCAGTTCCTGGGTCAATTGAATTTTGTACGAGTTCCGATGCCAAATTCACCAAGTTGTCTTGGGTATGCGGTCTGTTAGTATGAATTAAAGTAAAATATCATATCAGTATCAATACTTTAGTAGGCGTTTCAAATAATTTCAAAGATTATCTAAGTTATCTAACCTTTGGAATTCAGTGAGTATTGAACTATACCATAATTGGACTTTTATGTTGAAAATTACATTAAAAATGACTATCTGACATATGGCATATAGAAGCCTTTTTATTCATATCTTTGGTATATTTTATTTTGTATCTAAAGTAGTATTTAATATATGCAGAAATATGAAAAACAAATGAAATTTTAAAATAGCTTAATAAGTTAGATTGATGATAAAATGATATTCGTTTCAAAAGTTACCTAGAATCGTTCTTAAACTAGATTATATAAATTGAGCTATTAAATTCAAGTATGCCATAAAAATTGGTGTTAAAGTATATCACGTAAGGTGGAGGAAAATTTTGTAAGGAACCATATGAATTCCAGCCATGTGCGGAATTTTTATTTCAATGAAATTCTCTCAGACGCACAAGTCGAGTTTTAAGCTGAATGCACGGATAAATAAAACATTTTAAAATACATCTTATGCTCCAGTCAAGGATTCTTATGTCGAATGGATTTTTCTAATAATATTGGATGGTTTGGATGAAAATATATTTCCGTCAGTTCCTCCAACTGTGGTGCTGAAGATCAGATAAAAGCGGAACACCTATTGTATATGTTATTTCGTTCTTATCGATTTCTTGAAACCGTCTATTTTGACTACACATTCGCAGAGAAAAACTATGTCTATTATTTAAATAACTTTTTCGAGATCGTAGAAATATAACTATTATGATATATAGTATATTATTTTATAGATTTAGTGGTTTTTAGTATGTTTTAATTATACTAGATTATTACTAATACATGTTTATTTAGATTTAAGAAGCCTTAAATCTAAACTTGAAGGGATTTACCACTAAACACCAAATCACTTTTTTCACCAATCAACTTTTCGACGCACATTTCGCCAACCATGTTAGCATCATTAGGAGATGATTTAATCTAATTCTAAAACTAAACTATATTTTATTTATATGAAACATATCCTATATTTGTATAATAATCTAACTTAACCTAACCTAACAAAGCGTGCAAAAATCATGAACCGTGAAGTTTACTAAACCTTACATTAATAATTGAAAAAGTTGACTGAACGGAATAGGTCCGTTATCTCTCGGGTCAAGATTTACTTACATTTTTCTATTTGAATGCTTTCATATGCATCCAAAGCCCTATTATTATTAACACTTTTAATTAGTCTTAAATTACTAATATCTATACTGTTATCATGTTCGATTGCATGTTGGGCAACATAAGATTTTTCATTTCTCTCATATCTAATGTAGGCAATATGTTCTTTATATCTTGTCAATATGGATCTTTTTGTTTGTCCAATGTACCTTCGATCACAATCTTGACAACTAATTTCGTAAATCCCTGACTTTTCATGTTGATCTACTTTATCCTTTGGATTACCCACAACTTCTCTTAATTTATTATATGGTTTGTACACAACCTTAATGTCCACTTTTTCAAAATTTTGTCTAGCCCTCTTGTTAATTGGGCATCAAATGGTATTACCATGAATTTATTTGTGTTTTGATCCTTCTAAAAAGTCGAATATTCTTTCAATAATGAACTTATGTTTTCTAATTAATTTATCTACAATGTTCTTATTATAACCATTCACTTCAGATACTTCCCTAATTAATTTTAATCCTTTGTTATAGTTAAAAAGAATTTTTCAAATTTAGTGTTTACACCAAAGGCTCCAATAGAACAATTGAAACTTTAAATAATAAAACTTATGTAGCACTAACAAAATATACACTTTCAAGTATAAAGTTTTCATATAGTTATAAATTTAAAAATTATTCATACATGATTATCTGATTATTACATCGAATAATTTCACGGATGGTAGATAATGTTCGTAAATCATTCCGGATGTCAACACGTTCGTTGTGTAAAGGGTCACGACGTTTCTCCAAAATATCATTTTGCATTCTCAAATATTGATAGCTTCCAGTCAAGAGTCCAACTGACTTGTTGGAGTTGGATATAGTAATTATGATTTCTACGGGTTTTAAGGGACAAAAATTAAAATTCTGTGTATATGGAGATTTTGGAATTATTATGGACCCTAATAAAGTTTTCGTTTCTAAAATAAAAATTCCATGCATAACGCAAATCGAACGGTTTTTTTTATTTTCCATTAAGTAAGTGCCATTATTTAAAAGCCCTTCAGTTCCATTTAATGTCTTAATTTATTTGAGGGCTAAAAATATGCGTTGCTTTCCACTTAGAAAGAGCACAGGGGATTAGAAAATATCCTTGAATTTCAAGGTCATATTTTTTAAAATATTTTTTGGTATGTCATGTAGAAAGATTATTATTGGCAAATGCCATTTGAATTTAGCTTTGCGCCTGTTCTGTCCTTGTACTATGTATATATAAATTTGGAATTTTTTATTCAGTATTATTACATGTTCATATTTTTTTTTAAATATAACATTTTACCATTCCTGTTAATGTTGTATTTAGATAGATATTAGTGTGCCAGTTGATATTTGTTTATGATTATTTAAAATTATTTTTATTTCTAAATTGAAAATAATTTGAACAATATTAATTATATATCTGGCACTAAGTAAATATAACAGGCAAAATTTTAAATATGGTAGCATAATTATTATAGTCCTTAATTTTATCAAAGAGTATATTTAACAAAAGTAGCCTAAACTATACAATATATTGACTTATTAAAACTTTATAATGAGTTCTCCAGTGACAAATTACACTGCATTTATTCAGCGCATGTTTCGTTAACAAAGTCAACCTCATCAGAAGATGACTGAAGCTAAAGTTTTAGCGGTAGTAGAGCGATAGAAAGAAGAAGAAGAACTGTGTATTAGTTAGTAGTCATTATTTAGTTTTTCTTAGCGACAAAGATTTCAACATTTTAAAAAATCCACTTATATTTTTTATGTATTTCATCTAAGATAATTAAAATATTTCGCATATCATTTGTTGATACTTCTACCCACTAATAAATAATATTTCTTATATGATTTAAATTTATATACTTCATATTGTTTAATAAACCCTCTCGCCTGATCGACACAAATTACTCTAAAAAATTTAACTCTGGAAGACTGGCCATAATGTATACAGTTCAACCTAAAGTTAGTTTCGCACAGGCACAGAAGAGAAATTCTTTCTAAATATACTCACTGACATAGAAATGTAAATCTTGTAAATGTTTTTTTTTTAATTGTATGCATTTTAATGGGCTGTGTTTATTTCTTTTCAGTAAATTAGACGGTCTTGTGGTATCATCATATATAGTTAAACGTCAAGCAAATTAATTTACCTATAGAAAAAATTGCATACGGTTGTTTCTTATAGTCATCGTTTTTTAATATCTAAAGTTTAAATGATTTTACATTACTGCTAAAGGAGCACTACTATTTTAAATACATCAATTTATTTAGACCCAATTTATCAAAATTTTCTGTCACAATTGCCAAACCAAACCAACCCAATATCAATAATGAGTCAGAAATTTGGTTTTAAAATTGATTGCTTTATTAGCATGCCTGCTCGTAAATAAGAAAATCTTTATAAATTTAGATTATAATTAATAATTAAAAGGATGTTATTTTATTTCTTATGGCTATTTGTTGTAAGGGATAAAGTATTCGATTCTAAAATAAAAATTCCATGTATAACGCAAATCAAATTTTTTTTACAAAATGTTCCCTTAAATACTTAAATACATCTTAAATAAACTTCAGTTCCATTTAATGTCTTAATTTATTTAATGGGTAAAAATAAATTGCATTCCACTTAGAAAAACCATAGGATATTTGAAAATATCCTTGAATTTCGTTGTCATATTTTTTAAATATTTTTTGGTAAAACAAGCAGAACAAGTAGATCCGACAAAATTGGCAACTGCCATTTTTGTTCTTGTTTTGAATATTTGTTTTGTATATGACAAAACCTACTATGGTAAAAAAACTAAAAAACTCTAAAAATTATGAAAATTTTCTTAATTAACTTTTGGTAGTTAGGGCTTAATTACAGAGCTATGGCTCTGCAAAGTTCTAAAATAAAATTTGAGATTTCTTAATAACTGTGAGACGGTTTGAAATAAAAAGTTGAAACTTGCAGGTGTGGACAAGTCGCTGTGTTGCATAATTTTATATTACTGCTGAAAGGGGATAGTCATTTTTATGACTACTCCCTATCTACGTGCCAGTTTTATAATTAAAAAATAATAAATCGGTATTTTTTGAAGCACGCTGAAAAATTTTTGGAAACAGTAGTCTTTGGTTAATCAAAATGGAAAATTACCCCCTCCAAATTTTTAGTAATCGGCATGATTTTTGAAATAATTAGAAATTTCTATAAATCTATTGTACACAAGCAAAACATTATTGCACACATTCATTAGTAGACTTTGGATATTGTATATGACAAGTCAGGTCAAAGAACGATAGGATAGTTTTTAAAGTTTCTATTGCCTGTGTCAGTCAGATCAAAACTCTCTTAACAGCTTAAAAAAACTTTTTTGTTGAAAATCCCGTTTAATCCTTTTTGAAAACTTGCACAGCCTATATGAACATGAAAAAGGCTAAGGGTGAGATTGCTATGGGCATCTATTCAATATACAGTGATGCAGAGTAAACGATCGATAGTTTTGGTAACTATTCATCGAGATCTCACCGTTGTTAACGGATGGTTTCAAATTAGCACCAGATCCCTACTTTTATATTAGGTTATATATACTTTTATGTTGGAAATATGCATATCAGATATTACCAAAAACGGTTTCGGGATTATCCTTCCTTGCCAGTTTAGTTCGTTGTCTTTTAGGTTATAATCGAGTTTCCTGATACGTGGCTTTGTCAATGTCATATCGAAAACTCGCAAAATTATTTTAATAACCATACACAAAGATCAACGTTTACACTCTATCTATCTGACAACTACATTAACAAGAATGGTAAAATGTTATATTCAACAAAATTCAATAAACATGTGATAATACTGATTAAAAAATACCAAATTTGTATAGACAGTATAAGGACAAAACACGCACAAAGCTAAATTTAAATGGCACTTGCCAATTTTGTCAGAAGTAATCTTTCTACTTGTCATACCAACAAATATTAAAAAACATGACAATGAATTTCAAGGATATTTTCTAATGCCATATGCTCTAAGCAAAAAGCAAAGCTTATTTTTAGCCACCAAATAAATTAAGACATTAAATAGAACTGAAGTGGCTTTTAAGGAATTACAAGTACTTAAGGGAAAATTTCGTATAAAAACCGTTCGATTTGCGTTATGTATAGAATTTTTATTTTCGAACGAATATTTTATTAGTGCACATAATAATTGCAATATTTAAATTGTAAGCTACATTTTTCTAAGATTTTCTTGTATACGAGCATGCGTACTAATAAATCAATCAATTCAAAAATAATTTTTTATGTAGGTAATTTAATTTTCTTGACGCTTTAACTATGGAGGAATGATAATACCACAATATCTTCTAATCAATAGAAAGGAAATAGACACATCCCATAAAAATGCATAAAATATAAAATTAAAATTAAGAATAAATTCAGAGGATTCACATTTGCATGTCAGTGAGTATATTTCGAAAGGATTACTCTTCTGTGCCTGTGCGAAACCAGCTCAGGGTTGTACTGTATACATCATGCTTTTCCACTAGCTCTTCCAAACTTAAATACTTTCGAGTAATTTGTATCGAACAGGCGAAAAGACTTATTAAAGGATATGAAAAATACAAATTTATATAAAATAGGATATATCATGCATATATATAAAATAGGATATATCATGCATCATAGATAAAATGTAAACAGAAAACATAAGTGGATTTTTTAAACATAGTTTTAAAATTTTGGATTCTTTGTCGTTAAGGATAACTAAATAATGACTTTAAACTACTTCTTCTCCTCCTTAACTACTTCTAAGACTTTAGCTTTAATCACCTTTTGATGAGGCTGACTTGATTAGCGAAACGCGAGCTGAATTATTTCAATGCAATTTGGTGTCACTGTAGAACTTATTATAAAGTTTTTATAAGTGAAGGTATTGAAATATTTCTTATATATACTCCTTAATAATATTCAGGCCTCTTTCAGAATTCTATTATATTGCATTTTACTAGATCCTATTATATTAACTGTTAAATAATCAATATTGTTCAAATTATTTTCATTTTAAAAGTTAAAATTATTTAGATACATCTTTTAGTGAATAATCATTCCTAAAAAGATTGTAGATTGTAGTCGGGCCTATAGATCCCGCAAATAAGACAGTAAGTCTTCCCTAAGTTTAAAGCAGTATTAGGCGCCTTAAGACGTTAAGAGTTTTCCAGGATTCCCAATATTGACCAGAGAACCCACAAGACAACACAACTTACTTAGGACAGTTATTATATCGCCGGGGTTATTTAATACGGACTTCAACCCTTTCCAAATTTGACAATAAAGTAAGCCGGTTTACCCGTTGGTGTTATTACCGCTACCGCTAGATGAAATCAAGTCTTGTGTACAAACATAAACCATGACCCATTCAAAAATTATATTTCAAGTATGCATGTAGTGTATCTATAAAATAATGAAACTGGTGGCGGAGCGTTTGACTCGGCAACACTGTTGGTTTTCCCTTTAGATGGGAGGCCGGGTAATATTTGATGAGTCCTTAGTACGACTTTGAACTATTATTTATTTGTAGTATTTCAAGACAGATATAGGCAGAAAGCACCATGACCAGCAAGGACTCCAATGTATTTGAAGAGAAACATTTTGAAAATAAGACCGATTACTGAGATTCTAAAAGAATGAGTACGACATAAGCGCAGGCATATTTCAACTATAATGTTTACAAAGGTAAAGTTATCCTGGTTTTATTTTTTATCTATGGTTCACTTAACTGTAGTAAATACGATCCATATCGAATATTTTTCGCATTAAAGATTTGGTTTGGTTTGGTTTATATATGAATATTTTGTACATGAATGCACAGAAAAGGAAGTAGGAAAGGAATTTGGTTAGGTTGAGCAAATTTTGGGGCTTCTTTCTATTTTGTAAATAATTTAGAAAAAATATATTTTTACTTTTCAGAGATTGAGTTTTTAATTTAATTTAATTTAATAATTAAAAATAGTTCTACTATAAAAAAGCGCAAATTTCCCAGAATTGGGTTGAGCTAAAACCTTTTTTAAACTATTTTATATTTTTTATTGATTCTTTCCATATTAGAATCTTAATAAATATTAGTAATTTATTTATAAATTATAATATATATATATATATATATATATATATATATATATATATATATATATATATATATATATATATATATACATAAGATAAAGACACTCCCATAATTTCGCTATATGAAGGAATACCGATTTGAATTTTTGCAAGGTCGTGTAGTTTAATGGGTCACATTCCTTAAGATACTTATCTGAAATCTGAACTTTAAACTCAGCTTATCACGAATTAACAAACACGGTCAATTCTCGATATTTTGCTTCGCTTTAGAGATATCGAAAAAAGTTATTAGAAAAAGATGTTCGGAATATTAGTCTAACCCCATGACAAAATTCGCCTTTTTAATTTTTGATTACTTTGGTCTATTATAATATTATTAAATGTTTATTTTTAACTTGATATTGAGTGTGCCATGGAAATTAAAAACTTGATACATTTTCAATTTAATAGTGTCATGTATTCAAATATTTCAGAACAATAAATATCACTTACAAAGGAATAATTGTTTTATTATTATGGAAAAACAATTTTTGGCAATTAATTAAATTTAGTATACATGTGATCTTTCTCAACTAGTCCGTCTATTCGAATACATGTTTCGATTATTTTACGATTCCATTTAGCTATTGGTCTAAGTTCCGGGATGCTGATTTCTTAACAGGCTTGCCTTATTCTGGCACAAAGTTCAATGTGATTTCTGGGCCTTGTTTTATAAACTATATTTTTGGCCATTCCCCAAAAATAAAAATTGAGGAGCGTAATATCGGTAGACCTCGGAGGCCACAGTTCAAAGGGACTGTTTCTTCGTATCCAGCGCATAGAAAATTTTTGGTTCAAAGACTGACAAACAATTTTTGAATTGTGGATGGATGCACCATCTAGTTGCAAATACATATCCTCGCAAATTAAGAGGAAAATTTTCAATTGCATCCCAAAATTCCCCATGGAAGAAGTTAACTAAACGACAAGCATCCAATCATTCATTTAAGAAAAAAGGACTAATTATTGGGTTTCTTAAAATGCCACACCAGACGTTGACTTTCTGAGAATATTGGCCTTTACAATTTATAACTCAGTGAGGAATACCTCTGACCCAGTATCTACAATTTTGAGATGATACAGCTCCATTAGTGATGAATTCCATCTTCATCATTAAACATAATCTTCTTCAGAAAATGTCTGTCATTTAAAAAATTACCTTGCACCCAGTAACAATAGTCTAATCTTTTATTATGATCACCTTCTTTCAATGTATGTAAGATCTTCGGTTTATAGGGCTTGATTTTGAGGCAAACAAAACATCTTCTGATTTTATTCTTGCTAATATTCAGTTGAGATGATACATCTCGAGGTTTATGCATAGATTTGCTCGATTTGCCGCCAATATATCGTTATCCTCAGAATGCGAGTGTATTCGACGAGGTTGACCTTTTGATGATTTTAATAACACTGCCAGGTTTATTGGAAAGAGTATTTACATCGGCTTCTTTTCCAAGAGTAATGGGAGCACGTTGGGGATGTCTCATGTTAAACTCTGCACATTACATTTAACATTAATGTCAAACTATTTCTTTCCATGGCCACTAATTATCAAATTAAAAAATAAACTTGTAATAATTTAATGTATGTACCAAAATAATCATTTCTTCTATTGGAATGTTTGGTGTGAAACACTAAACTTGAAGAGATTTACCACTAAACACCAAATTACTTTTTTTGAACTTCTCAACGCACCTTTCGCTAACCATGTTAGCATCATCAGGAGATGATTTAATCTAAAATAATTAACGAATTAACTGAAACTCGGTAAGCAGAGTTAAAATGATATTTTGAACAACTTTTTCTAATAACTTTACAAAATATTGAGAATTGACCCAGTTTGTGAATTCCTAGTAGGTTGAGTTAAAAGTTCAGATTTCAGTTGAGTATCTTAAAAAATGTGATCCACTAATTTTTGACGGGCAATGCACTATCAATCAAAAATGGAAATCGGTTTGCTTTTAATCTTCTATTTGCTTTGTGATTTTTTTTGGTCGTGGTTAGGTTGGGGTGTGATGCTTGGTTTCCGGACTTTAAGACGTTTTGCCAACAAGTAAAAAGTTTTTAGGAATCATTTTCGTACAAATTTTCTTCATATCCAATTCATTGGTCAAAATAAGATTAAATTTAACTATTTCACGATCATTCTAACCATCAACCGACGATCAGATCACACCCGATTCAGGATTTTGTACACATGTTCATCACTCTTTGCAGTTGCAGGACTTCTTCTGCTAGGTTCATATTCATTCCAGTTCCGGCTTTAAGAAAATACTTTAAATCATCTGAAAACCTTGCCCCTTGTCAAAACACTTTTTCCATAGGACTGGTGAAGTATTGCAAGAGTTTCCCTCAAACTGTGCCTAAGTCTGAAACAAAACTTGAAAGCGCACCGTTGCTCAAAATGCTCATTTCCAGAACGCACTAGTAAAATTCGGTTTAGAAAAAAAATGCTACGGATTAGAAAGTAGTAATGATTTAATAATAGGCAAAAGTTCCCTAAAATTGTGTTTCAGTTAAAACCGCCCAGCCAAGACGAATTTAAATACAAGGTCAGCAGGGAAGAATGCTGTTTGGTTCAAGTCTCTAATCTATATAGAGCCTAAATATAAAATTTTGAAAATTATTAAAAATCGATTTTTTTGATTGTAAAAAATTCCACAGCGGCCGGATTTGATTATGTCGAGTTCAAATTTTCAGAATAACCTTCTTTTTTTACCAACCTTCGGAGAAAAAAAGGCAACTAAATTGACCCACGCCCGCACGGTTTCCTCGAAAAGTAATATAATATATATATATATATATATATATATATATATATATATATATATATATATATATATATATATATATATATATATATATATATATATATATATAGATATTACGTTTTCATTGTCCGTATATATACGGACAATGAAAACGGAGACCTGGAGAACTGGAGACCCGGAGACCCGGAGACTGCAAGAACTGTTAGTCGAACCTAGCAACATACATTGGGACATTATTGGGCTCTGTGAAACACGAAGAAAGGGCGAAGAGTTAATCAAATTAGAACCTACTGGTCACGTACTCTACACCCGAGGTACGGAGAACGGACGATGTGGTGGAATTGGATTTCTCATCAATCAAAAGCTGAAAGACAGTGTAGTCAAATTTTAAAGTATACCCGACAGATTAGCCCAATGCGTCATTCAGCTGAAAAAAAAGTTTAAGCTTCAAATCGTCCAAGCTTATGCACCAACTATAAGCCACAGAGATGAAGAAGTTGAGGAATTTTATGATGATGTTGCTTTATCGAATCTCTTTGCTGTGTTAAATGACCCGGATGAGATGGAAAGTACAGCTTCAATAACATCAAAAGATAAATGTTTGTTTCAAAAAGTAAAAAATTTTCAATGGGACCATTAATTTAATGAAAAAACGTCGGACAATGAAGATTGCAGACAGTCCTTTTGGCACGGTCGATTACGTTGAGCTTTGTAAAACTATAAGAAAACGTATTCGAGAGGAAAAGCGCCGATTCAACATGCAATTTGTACAAAAGACTCTGGAAGAAAACAGGGGAATAAACAAAGCTAAGCAAAGGCTAAAAAAGAAATGGACACAAATGTCCTTCACTTCCTTAATGCATGAGGATGGTAAAATATGCAGGGAACGGACGGAAATGTTAGAGGTTGTCCAAAGATTGTATTCAAAATTATATGAGGGCCAGAATCAAGCAAGAACAGCAATGCCCACTGAAGAACAAGTGTCGAATATCCTGGTGGAGGATGTGACAAAGGCTATAGACTCTATGAAAAATAGCAAGGCTCTAGGAAAGGATAGTATAGCTGTGGAGATCTTATAGGCTGGTGGTCGGACTTTACATAAAACACTAGCAAAATGTCTCAAACAACAAGAAGTACCTAGCTTATGGAAAAATGCAGTGACTCTTTTACATAAGAACGGAGCACGGAAAGATTTAAGGAACTATCGTCCAATAAGCCTCCTATCAGTGGTGTACAAAGTTTTCTCCAAGATAATATATAAAAAAAAACTAAGAAAACATAACGACGATTCAGGATTCAGAAGTGGATTCAGTACAATGGATCACATCCAGATCCATTCAATTTCAAAGCGGGCCATAATGGAAGCATTGTTTAATCAAGGTGAAGAGAAAGCCTATGTAAATCTACTAGGATTGATATATGATGAAGCTACAGCGACAGTCCACCTTGACGATTTTGAGGTTGGAATAAATATAGAGCGGGGCGTACGGCAGGGTGACGCAATATCGTCTCTTCTTTTCTCAGCCTGCCTGGAAGAAGTGTTCCGTAATCTAGACTGCAAACAGGATGGAATAAGGATTATTGGTGCATACTTAAATCATCTTAGATTCGCAGATGATATCGTTCTTCTTTCACAAGACCCAAATGAGCTGCAAAGACACGTGCAAAGGACAGGGGAACCATTTGGCTTGAAAATAAACCAGAAGAAGAGTCAGGTCATGTTCAGTAAATTTGCTGAGGACAAAATGATTTCAATTTTTGGAACGGATTTGAAAGTTGTGAATAACTATATATATATATATATATATATATATATATATATATATATATATATATATATATATATATATATATATATATATATATATATATATATCTTGGGCAGAGCGTTTCAATGGAAGGGGATACCGTCCTTGAGGAACGATGCGTAAAATATGGTTGGTAGGCATTTGGCAGGCTCAACATAGTGTTTAAGAGCAAACTACCCTTTCCCTGAAAAGAAAAGGCTTTGATCAGTTTGTCCTGCCCATTATGATATACAGAAGTGAGACCTGGATACTCACATCACAGTCAGTTTAAAAACTTCAAGTAGAACAGAGGAGAATGGAAAGATGTATGCTTGGCATTACTAGACGGGATAGAAAGACCTGCACATGGATCAGAAAACAAACAAAAGTGAGTGAGATCATTGGAAAAATAAAGCAATTGAAATGGAAGTGGGCAGGCCATGTAGCGAGGCGATGGGACGAAAGATGGAGCAGGGCCGTCCTGGACTGGATTCCGCTTGATCGCAAACGTCCACGGAAAAGACCGAAAACACGATAGACTGATGACATTATTAGGTATATTGGACCTAAATGGCAGAGGAGAGCTCAGGACCGCGAGAGTTGGAAGCATGCTGAAGAGGCCTTCATCCTGCAGTGAATCGAGACTGGCTGAAAACAAGCTATTGACCGTGTTATTAGAAAATTTGAGTGAGTTTACTCTCCACGATAACGTGGTACCTGTTTGACAAAAAAACAGCAGTGTTAAGGATATTGTTGCCATTCAAGCAAGCAAGCCGCTTGCAAGAGTGAATCCTCTCGCCAATGACAACCTGGCAAATTTTGAGATTAGACTTAGGCTTGCATCCATATACATATACACTTAGGATTGCATCCAGATGGTACTTGCGCAAGAACCATTTATTATTAACCAGTATTAGTCGCGAATTTGGCGATTGAGCTCTCGAAATGATGGAAGTCGACAACGAATTTTATCGCAAAATCATCTTCTCCGATGAAGCTCATTTCTGGCTCAATGGCTTTGTCGATAAACAAAATTGTCGGTATTGGTGCGAATCTAATCCACAAGTAATACATGAGAGTCCTTTGCATCCGCAAAAGATCACAGTTTGGTGTCGATTTTGGCATTTGGTGCTTATTTCTTTAAAAATGAGGAAGGAGTCACCATTGCCATCTATCCTGAGCAATACAAAACTATGCTGATTTGTTTTTTCACGGAATTTGATGGAATCGATGTGGATAACCTATTTATTTTGAACAGGATGGCGTACCATTGCATATTTCCCGAGTAAACATGGGCTTATTGCGAGCCAAGTTCGGTAACTCGTTAATTTCACGAAATGGCCCATCGCTTGGCCGCCGAGATCACACGATTTAACTCATTTAAATTATTTTCTCTGAGTGAAAACACAGGGTTATAGAAATAAAACGCGACTATTGGCGATTTGGAAACTAACATTCGTCAAGCCATAGTCACCATACAGCTCGAAATGTGTGCCAGGGTCATCGAAAATTGGCGCGAGCCGATCGGTGTCTGAAACACGGTGCAAAGAACCATGGTGGCCATTTAGCTGAAATCTTGTTCAAAACATAAATTGCATAAATTGCAAAACCCCTTTATATATAAAAACAAACAGAACTATTTGGAATCAATTATTAGTAATAAAGAAAATACTCGAGGCGAAATAAATCATAGACTTAAGAAAACAAGATTTCTTGAAATACATAATAGAAATTATGTCTTAAATAATAAACATAAAACATGTAGAAGGAATATTTAGATAACTAAATTAGGATATTGGAAATAAAATATTGTATTGGAAAATATTTTATTGGAAATAAAAAAAACTTTAAGAAATATTCATATAATAACCACGAATGACCAGCTAAATTTGTAAAACCCTCGGTATTAGATAAGATCATATTATAATTAAATAACTCGGTTTTTACCAGCCGATATTTAGGATAATTAGACTAGACGTCACAAAAACAAGAAATAATTTTATCTGTATTCTTGAAAATACTGTTTGACCATTAGTATTAATTCAAGCTACTTTTGAGAAAGCTCTAACAAGACGAAACATATGTAGAGAAAAATCTATAATAAACGTTTAAAACATTAAAAAGCTACAAGTGTATCATTTAAAATCCTAATATAAAATTAAATACATTAAAACTAATATGAGCTAGATTAAAAAATACATAATGATTAATATTTTCCAATTAAAATATTATATTAATCAAATGATTAATAATACCATGTTATTAAATTGTAATTAAATAAAAATATATTATATAGAAATATCAACATCTGCAACGAAACATTAAAATCGAATTGGTCGCCAATTCGAAATCGGTCTAAAAAAACAGATGCCAGAGGAACACTAATTTTTTTTATATCAAATATGATTATTTACTGATGTTAATGGTTTAATGTGATTTAGTGTGTCAAAAGTATTGGCATATTTCATTTGTTTATAAATAAAGTTTTATAGTTCAGTCCGCAGAGGTTTAATCCCATTTTAACTTTTTACTCCGACAAAAAAAAACATTCCTTCTCCAACTCTTCTATTGGAATCTTCGGTGTGAAATACTAAACTGGAAGAGATTTACCAGTAAACTCCACATAGATTCATTTAATAACTCGATGCGGGTTACTTTAAATATGTTAGCATCAGGAGATTCAATATGAAAAAAATTAGTATTCCTTCTTCAGTATTAAAATGATTCCACGGAGAAATATCTAATCGACGGCTTTTAATAAAAATTTAAATTATGTGAAGTATATCTCGAATTTAACACTGGACCACTAATATGTTCGTAACTAAATACTAATGTCGTAAATTATACGGCAAGCTTTAAAAACAATAAAATTGATATAAAATATTTATTTAAACAAAATTCCATTGATCTGAAAATTCTTCTCTTATTTCCTAAAGACTAAAGTAACGATATGTTTACATAATAGTGCAATTATATTGTACACTCAGTGCAGTAGTTACCGCGGTACTCACCGCATATCGCATGCCTGCACTTGACACAATATATCGTAGTCATACGCCTCAATCGACTTGGGCAATAATGGCAGGCTTTACGTTTCTTCTCTAGCGGCACACGCTCAGGTTCTTCAGTAATTTTCTAAATAGCGCGGATATCCTGACGAATATTTTTTTATAACTTTGGAATTAAAAGACTTTTCTTGATCCATGGTCTGGCAAGTAGATGTGCTAAGTCAATCGAATAGTCACATCGGGAAAGTGATTGGACATTTACCTTCAATTTATTATGGCAGTACACAATTTATTAATTAATGCCAGCTGCATTAAAAATTCCGTAAAATATGTATAACGGCCATGTACACGTTTTTCTATTGCACTGTTACAAACTTGGTCAAATGTATCAATGGCGACTTTAGTTTGATTATAATTCAAAACTATGGCTGGTTTGCCAGTCTGTGTGCAGATTTCTGCTTCTTCATGAAGGGTTGATAGAAACAACACAACTTTTCCTTTTTTTTGGAGAAGATGATAATAATGTTTTCTTTTTGTCGAAGCAAAACATGGAAGTAGCCGGGCCCCTTTTCTTGGTTTCTAATAATTCTACAGGAATCTATTTTTTATTAGCAAGGCAAACTTTTTCAAAAAAAATTGGCGAGCGGTAGATCATTTGTTTTGGTACTTTTTCCCAAGTATGGCATCTCATCAATCATATACTTGGATGAGGTTTCACGAATCATTACAATTTTTAGTCCATATTTGGCAGGCTTACTGGTTATAAACATCCTAAATAGACATCCACCTCTAGAGCTTAAGAGTTGTTCATCAATTGTGACATAGGATAAAGGCGTATATGATATTTTACATATTTCGATGAACATATCCCATATCTCACGAATGGATGAAAATGCAATTTCATCAGCTGGTGCTCTTTCTTGTCTAGTTTGACTAGAATCGCAGGCAATTGGAAAGAAATGCAAAACGGTTAGAACTCATGCAAGCTCTGTAGTACGTTCCAGAAATAGTAACGTCAAACATGATTGTGATTGTGTATTGGGATTGTCTTTCTTTACAACAGAGAGAAACAAAATTGCAAAAAACGCTTTCAATAAATTTTTTGTGACACTTGAATTTGTTGCTGACGCTTTTTTGTACTTTTGAGACTGTCGAAAAATGTCTTCATTTATTATATTGCCGAACTATAATATTTGTAATCTCATCAGAGAGAAAATGAAATAAAGAAAATGTTCTTCAGTTGTAGAGCATCCTTTCGCATTTCTCGTGCTGCAAGTATAAATTTTATTAAATAGTTTCATTCATTAAATAGTTTTTACCATAACTGACTTTTTTAGTGAAAATAAACATTTTCCCAGTTTTGAGGTTTGTTTTTTACCTTTTATGATTCCGGAGAACTGAGCTACGACCCAAATGCCTCCGGCGAATGGCTGCCGTCGCTGTAACTATAGTAACCTTTAAGATAAAAAGTTTACGTTACAAATGGTACTTAAATTTTATCTTATTCGAAAATTTGTTTTGGGACGTTTTATACTCATTTTTCCAAAATTTCCAATATATCTTTACAAAAACCTACGCAGATTTGTATTTCAATTGTTGCTTGTCCCGACATACTAATCGAACCCTTTACCTTCAGTCATTTTCAAACAATTTTATGGGTCGCTATTTTATATTTCCGAAACTTTAAATTCGAATAAGCGGGACTTGACGTTACAAAGGCTACACTTCGAAATTCAGGTCATGATTCCAGTACAATAGAACATACAAAATACAAGCTGTAAAAATATTTTGAAATATAAAATATCCGTTTGTAGTATTGCATTGTCCATGAAAGAGCTTATTTCAAATAGGCTAGTCTTTTTATTGAAATAATTCTTGATATTTTCTTCTTAAAATATCGGTGTTCAACTTTGCTGCTGTGAAATATTGAAACGAAGATATTTCAATTAAAAATAAAAACGATTCAAATTGAAGCAACACCTGACGATGCTAACATAGATAGCAAAATGCGCGTCAAGAAATTAATGAAAACTGATTTGATGTTTGGTGTCAAATCTTTTTCTGTTTAATATTACTTTTATAATCTTAGTTATTAGACCATATTCAAGAAAAGTTGCATATTGGAAATTGTATGCCATGTAACTTTTGTAAAGGAATCAATATAATATTAACTATATAAAAGGTAAAGTTTAATTAAAATCATGACATAATGTGATGTTTATCCAGAAGCGTTAAATGTAAGTGAATTGAGATTTTGCGGATATGTGTTGAAGCCTATCAGTGTTATACAGAGTTTCATTTGACTTGGTCAACCGTTCAGGAACATTTAATAAAGCGCAGTGTTATTTTAATAAGTGCAGATTAATAAAGCCTACAAAGAAGGTGCATGTGTTCCATACGGTCTACCAGAAAGTAAGACAAATCACTCAATCTTCAATTATTTAGTGCTGCAACCGCATAACATAGTACCAATTGAGGTAACAGATTAACACCCTTGTCCCATAATTCGAAAATAATCCGGCATCAGTTTATAAAAAGAAGCGATTCTATCGTAGACATTTTTTTTGCCTTCTACTCGATGGAAATTAATTATTAATGTTTTATAAAATACTTTTTTATCTAAATTTCCACTTTATCATTACTCTTCGAGGCATTTCGCTGTCACTGTGCCTTCATTTGTGCCTTTCCCAGATCAGTTTTGACTTGTAGCCATCCACCATCCACCAACAGACCAAACATGGGTCTTCAGATGTAAGGCATATATATATATATATATATATATATATATATATATATATATATATATATATATATATATATATATATATAGATTATAATAATGTTAACCTAACAATTAAAATCAAATATTTATTATTGACAGTGGTTTTTTTGTTTTTCAAAATATTCTGTACGATGATCGATACATTTTTGCATACGTAGGAACCAATTTTCATAACACTTTTTCAATTCTGATTGAGGTATTTCCAAAATATACATTTTGAACATTTCAACCGCTTCTTCTGGCGTGGAAAATCGTTACCACTTAGTTTATTATTTGCGGATGGGAAGAAAAAAAAATTTTGGGTGCCAAATCAGGACTGTACGGAGGATGACCATCAATTCTGTTTGACCGGTTAAAATGTTTTGACCGGTTAAATATTAAGTTGTGTGTGAGAGCTCGCATTGTCAAGGTAAAGAATGATCCTGCATCGCTGGTTGTTTTTTTCTTTATCATTGACCATTGTACGATTATCTGGTGGTACTGTAGCGATATAGCCATTTATCAAAAAAAAAATTATTTGCTTCAAAGTGCTTCTTGTGTGAACAATTTTTATTGGGTTTGGCTCATTTTGAAAGACCCATACAGTCGACTGCTGTTTACTTTCGTGCTCATATGCATAGATCCAAGATTCGTCAACTGTGTAGATATTTTTGACGCACCACAATTGTATTTTTTGAGCATTTTTTTGCACCAATCGACACGATCTTTTTTTTTGAGCGATTGTCAAATTATGCGGAATCCAACGCGCACAAATCTTTTTCACTACTAAATGACCATGTACAATCTTTTTTATGCTTGGCATACTAATGCCCAGGGATGCCTCAATCTTACGGTATGTTACATGACAATCTTGCTTTATCAGTTCGTGAACAGTATCGATGCTTTCTGGCAAAACAACCGATTTTGGACGACCTTCCTCAAATTCGTTCGGGAGCAAACGCAATTGGCAAACGCAAACGACGATTGACTTCACTAAACCAGTGATATTCAGTTCAACAACACAAATAGCGTCCGTATTACAAAACGTTCTGAGTACGTATACAGTCAGCAATGTCAAACTTTACGTTGTATATGTCAGATGGCACCAAGTGACACCATTGTTGCCAATTCCGGATACATAAATAGCAACCCTCGTACTTATAAAATTCCTTTTATTTATTATTTTATAAGACAACTGTGATCTCATGGATCAGACTAATATTATTTTCTACAAATATCATGAGTGAAACCAGTCCCTTACGTCTAGTTAGAATCTCGAATTAATAAAATTATCTAGCTCCTCTAGTTCCATCCAGCTTAATGGAGTATTAAACCATTCCAGACATTAAGAGTTGTCCGGGATTCCCATTATTCAACAGGGAACGCACCGGGTAGCACACCACGCTTAAGAAGCTTGTAATGTCATTGTGGAATATAAACCGAACAGCAACCCTCTCCTCCTATTTGGCAATAAGGAAGCGGTTTGCCTCGCTTGAATTACGACCGCTATCGCTGATATTAAACTAAGTTTAAGATCTCGTAATGAATTTTAACCCAGACCTATTTATAAACTAGAATTTATAGGCGACGGAGTAGCCAAAGTAGTGTCACATCGAGCAAAGCTAGTGCTGTGTTGGGCCAAATGCTGTTAAACTTATCATATATTATAAAGAGTTTTTACAAATGATAGTAGCATCTAGATAATATTTTTTCTGTGATGTAGTTTATAGATTTTCTGATCTCACATATAGGTGTATATATTAGAAAGGGCGATCTGTTTGAATGTTTAATGGTGGATCCCATCGGTCTTACTGAAAAATTTAACTAGATAGTCCTAGAAGTGACGTCATATGCATAATATCTAACAGCTAATGTAAGAGCCGTACAGGAACTAGGATTATTATCTCGTATAATACTATATAATATTAATTCCCCTTCTCATTGCTCCCGTTTAAATTAGGTTAATCACTACCATTTTTAAAACAGCAACCAATACAAGTAGACGTTCAGTCGATGCCAGACCTCCCTCTTAAAACTAGTAATTCAGATGGAAACCAAATTTTACTTCTAAACCATTTTTTACTAAACAACATTCAACATTGTATCAAAACCAATTTCATATACGCGATCTTTCACAGGTTGTCAAATATTCTTTGAAGTTTGTATTCTTTTGTAACGAAAACTTGACGAATAATAATTGTGGTGTGAGATTATGATACAAATACCAAACATTCTTTTGCCGTAAATCTGAACATTTTTTTTTGGAATAGACTCGATCATTTATTTTAATAACATTTTCTTCATTAGTTGACGTGGAAATTATTCCTGAACGAGGTTCATCTTCCATCACTAAACTTCTTGTACCACTTTTTTTGACACTGATTTATCAGTTTAATACTTGTTTAAAATTTCTAATGCATCATTGCAAAAAAAATCGTTGTTTATTGAAAATTTCATACAAATCTGTTTTAAAAAAATCGTGGGCAAATAATATAAAAAAATAATAGAATACTATAAAAAATTATAAAAGAGGTTACCATTTCGAACTTAATAAACGACCTGATAAACTTTTATCCAATGTTAATAATAGTTATACAAACTTGTTTAAAAAAAATTGTCGAATCTATATATAAAGTACACAAATTTAAAAAACAGTCATTTTGCTTTTTGATCATAGCATTTCTTCATCAATTTTTTTTAATAAATTTAAATTAAAATGAAAACCCATTTGAAATGTCTATGTGTGGAAACATTAATTTGAAACTATCAGATATATGGAAGTACACTATAAATAGAAGCGGCAGCATTCCATCTCACTTCGGCAATAGGCAATTAGCTTGATTCAGATGATTTACGGTACTATCCCTGATATTAAACTAAGTTTAAGATAAACTAAGATATCTAAATTAATTTTAACCGAAACCAATTTATAAACTTGAATTTATTGGACGGAAAGTAACCAAAATAGCGTGACATCGAAACCGGCCAGTTCTCTGTTCAGCCAACTGGTATCGCAGTTAATGGATTGCATAATCTCGTACTATCGGTAATTTTTCTTGATAATCTGTTCATATAACTCTCGTCCCATATGGTTCATTGTGTATTGCGCTTTATGTGTCGTAATTTCGTTTAACAACAGGAATTGGATCTAATTTATTTAAATTTAAATGCATCCTGCTAACCGTATGTTTCACATAGTAGAAATCGAGAGATTTAAAACGTTAATAATAATTTTTATTCAATTGTAATAGAATATTAAAATATTCAAAAAAAGGGAAATTATTTCCCGTCCTCCAAGCAAAATTTGCCCAATCTTTCACGCGCCATCAAACGTCAACAAGCATTTTCCGAGTATCGGTTTTTGACCTTGAGCCGTCATCACTCGGACCCGTGTTGTTGAACGTTCGAAAAGGTTAGGAGCCTTGGTCAGTCCTTCAATTGCTTCCGAAGGTTATATATATATATATATATATATATATATATATATATATATATATATATATATGTATATATATATATATATATATATATATATATATATATATATATATATATATATATATATATATATATATATATATATATATATATCGTGATTTCAATCTTTTTGCGGACGTTCGACGGCATCAAACGGCATCCACTCCAGGATTGCCTTGGTCCATCTGTAATTCCATCGCCTCGCTATATGGCCTGCCCATCCCTATTTCAATTCCTTTACCCTTCTAAGGATGTCATATACATTTGTTCGTTCTCTGATCCATGTGCAGGCTTTCTGTCCTGTGTCAGGCTGTCTGAATTGATTGCGATGTAAGTGCCCAGGTTTCACTTCCGTAGATTATAACAGGCAGGACGCACTGATGGAAAACTTTTATTTTCAGGCAAAGTGGGAGTTTGCTCTTAAACACTATATTGAGCCTGCCTGGACGTGTCCCAGTTTATTTTTTCTAATTTGAAGCTATCCATGTAGATCGTGCATGATATTTGTGCACTTAGGTGCTTGTTGGATAGAATATTCGAAATGTAATGTTCTAGTAACTATTTTAAAAATTATTTACCTAACAAGAATAAAAGTTAAACATCAAACAAAAAAAATATATATCAGCACTAAAAGGAATAAGGCAGGGCGATAGCCTTAGTCCATTCATTTTCTGCCTTATAATGGACGAAATCCTACAGGAAGTGATAACTATGAATAATGGGTATAGACTAAGTGACGAACTAATAAGCTTGATACGTGGACGATGCGGTGATTTTAGCAGAAACAGAGAACAACTTATAAAAACAAATAAAGAAATTCCATCAACCTAGCAAAAAATATAACCTCCTGATTTCCATCGATTAAACAAAATATGTGGCCTTTCCCGAAGAGCCGATAAGATGCAAAGTGGTAGTAGATGACAAACGAATAGCTACTAATTCGTTAGTTATGAACTAATCGTTAGAATGCAACTAATTTCGTTAGTTAGGAACTGGCCTATCCAGTAAGCATCCTCAGTAAACAATCCAACATCCCAGTAAACGTATTAACAGTACAAGTCAACAAAGCCTTAGCAATATCAGGCTGCTAATGATATATTATCTGGAGAAATAGTAATATGCGCATTGAAAGTAAAATACAGATTTACAAGACTTGCGTAATACCGGTACTTACCTATGGAATCGAGACTCCAGCTAACACAAACAAAACCATAAGCATTCTAAAACAGCAGAGATGAAAACTTTAATAGCACTTGCGGAAAAGGCGTTTAGGGGTAGAGTGGGAAACAACGGATATATTGGCGAGACCATGTAGAGAGGATAGATTAGCATATATTGGTTTACATCGCTAAAGACAGAAAACCAGCGGGATGCAGAACGACAGGAAGTCCACATAAGAGACCGAAATATAGCTGGTCATCTACATCTCAGGGTAGCTATCACGGTTAAACAGACCATTAGGTCTCCTTAAAGAATTAGAAGAAGAACAAGAAGAATATTTACTTACTGATCAAACGAAGCATAATCGACTCATTAATTATTTAGCTTCAAAAAGCTCCATATATTCTCTGGCTATTTCCCTATATTTATTCTATTCAGGTGCTATGATATCCTTGATCTGAAATTCTAGTAAAATTCAGCAGATATGATCAAAAGCTTTCCAATCAAGGTGAGATTCCAATTTATTTTTGATGTTATGGCATCAAAAGAATGTTTTGAGGTGTTTGTGATAGTGTATATAAACTTAGATGATAAAGATTTTCAGCCCACACGAAAATTTGAGCCACTTTTCAATTGGCAATAACATGAGGAAAATATCGTTTGAAGTTTGAAGGGTATTTAAAAAAAATGCCACTTCAAGGAAAGTTTATGAAATATTCAAAGAGAAGAAACACAGAAAATTAAACCGACACGCTTAATTTAATCAGAATATAAACCAAGTTTTAACGAGCTACTTTGAAATGGCTAAACTAAACTATTCTCAAAGAAATATTTACAAAAAATAATTTTTTTGAACTCCAATATTTAATCTTTCGTTAGTGGCGTACGGTCTCATGAACTGACCCGACCAACATGTTCAAATAAAAAGGGTGGGAAACCATCTGAAGTGGCGTGCGTCGATGTACCTCTCGATAAACGCATGTAGAATACTCCGCGTCAGTTATAGTGCGAATATCTTAAATAGTGCACTTGTTAGTTTCATCTACGGACTCAGACACCAACGCCACTAAAACGATTAGCAAGACTTTGTGTATACAGGTACATTTTTGTTGAAGATTTTGGATCTGTTTTTTATGTTTTGTTCTTTCTTAGTAATTGGTTACGAACAGGAACAACAGCGACGGTTAACATTAATGGAAGAAGTTTTACCTGAATTTAATGATGAAGCTGAAGAGGATGAAGACGTACTAGAAATCAGAGAAGAAGATAATGAAAGCGAACAGGAGGTGAAAAGCGACACATATACCAATATACCAGGGAGGCCGTATCTTCTGGGAAAAGGTGGTAAAACTAAATGGGAAAAGCATGTTATACAGAAAAGCAACGTTAGAACAAGATCTATTAACATTATCGAATATCTTTGAGGCGTAAAAAATAACTGCAGAGTTATCAAACATCCAGTTGCTATTTGGGAACTATTTTTTAGCGAAAATATTATTCAATTCAATTATATTATTATTCAACAAATAATTATTGAAAAGACAAACAGATTTACAGAAAAAAGTAAAGAAAACTATACCCGATAACGAAATTGTAAGCCGACTAATATTCCAGAGAAAAAAACATTACTTGGATTATTGTATATCACAGCTATTAGAAACAGCAACCATGTTAACGCCGATGATTTATTTAAAACTGATGAAATCTTTAGGTTTACTATATCGCTTTTTATATTTCGTGTCTTTCCAGCCCATATTTGTTTTGATAATAAGAACAGTTATGTGGAAAGACAAAAAAATGATAAGCTCGCGGAGACTAGGGAATTATTTGACTGTTTTGTATACAATTGTAAGAAGGCCTATTAGTTGTCAGAATTTACAATTATTGGCGAAAATGGCGAAGTACTTAGAGAAAACTGTCGATTTCGATAGCACATACCGTCTAAACCAAATAAATATGGAGTGAAAATGTATTCCTTATGAAATAGTACGACATTTATGTGAACCTATAGCGGACGTAACGTGACAACAGACAATTAGTTCACAAGCGTCGAATTAGCAGATGAACTTTGGATCAACTGTAAATTAAGTGCCTGTTAGGCACTCTTTGTTAAAACAAAGCTTAAAATACCAGAGGGATCAAGCATTTTCACTTTTCGAGAAAATTCTACTTTAATTTTCTATGTGCTTAAAGCAGAAAGATTTGTTCTTTTGTTATCTACAATACATTTCGTTGATGAGTTAGATAAAGAAACTGGAAAATCCGAGATGATTATATACTACAATAAAACAAAAGATAATGTGGATACGGTTGATCATATATCTTCTATGTATAATTGCGTAAGATGGAAGAAAGAAGTAAGATGGAAGGAAGGAGAAGAAGAGGATGGACCAATGATGATTTTTTACGGCTTGATGAATATTGCTAGTATCAACGCCTTTATAATTCATACCACAAATAATAGGGAGAAACATGTCACTCGCAAAGATTTTCTTCAGCAGCTTGGAAACAGCTTACTAGCTAAACTACTTAGCATTTGAGCAACATCGGAATATATTCCAAAAGCCTTAAGAAATCGAATATTTAATTTAGCAATAGGATTTAAAATTCGTATTGTTTTGTGTTTTTAAAATGGCTGTCATGTATTAGAATTGTCTTTTATTTTTTTATATTTTAGCTTTTTTGCCTCTAATAATATTATTTCCTACTGAAATAAAGCATCTAAAATAAATTTGAGTGTATTGGTAAATTCATTAATAAAATGTATCCTTATATGCTCTAAAAAAATAATTTTCGGTCTGTCAGACCTATACCATTAATGTAGTAGAAATTAGATACGCCACTAAAGGAAGGTTAATTTAACTGGAGTGGCTAGTTTCCAAATGCATTGAAGTCTTTTGTCATTGATTCACTTCATATAATAAATTTTAGAAAAAATATTGAAAATTTAATTGTTTCAAACCTTCCGGTTTTTGCTTATGTACGGTAAAATAGCCATGAAATAACGAATTAATTTAAAAATTAAAAAAATATTCTAAACTACTTCAAATTGAATTATGAAAGTTTTAATTAATCATCTACTTGAACTGTAACAGTTGATAACATATCAATAACTCATATCAATTAAATTATACTGTCGGATTTAAATCCAAACATACATACCCTAAAATAAGGTGATATAACTGGTTGCATAGATTAAACAGCCATAAATGTTAAATCTATTATTTCCTCTCTTATACTGTATCTAGAATAATACCGTTTGATATTGATGAATTATAACATTATTCTGTTCACCAATACGCTTCTGTTTACCAATATTCGGCATATAAAATATTTTTGGTTTGGTTATCGTAAGTTCGAACAAAACTATGATAATTTATCCTATATTATATTAAATTTTGGTCATGAATTTTAACCTGCACCTATATATAAAGAGAAATTTATTAGATTATGTATTATACAAAACAGGGCAGATAACAACCTTCGCTCTGATATACATATATCTCTCTCTAGTCTTGCTGTATTTAATTTTAATATACGAGTTGAGATTTGTTGTTTACCGCATAGTGCGAAATTTGAATATGAATCTGTCATATAATAATTTTCATGCGGTATTCCATGTCATTTTAATTTTACCTGTTTAATAAAAGGCATTTGTAATAAGAAAAATAAATAAATAAAAGTCATATTTGGTCATTGAAAATAAACCATTTTATATACGGGGTGCGACAGAGGAACAAGGGATTATAAAAATTCAGTAATTAATCGAAATATTGAATTTAAAAAAAATTAAAAATTCTATGTTACAGAACACATTAACAAGCCGAAACTTGTTAATTATTAAGCTAAAAACGTCTCGATAATGTGGCATTTTCATTGGCATCCTTAAAGACCTTAGAATCAAAAACGAAAAATGATATTGTGTACCACAAACCACATTGTGTACCACGATATTTTAAGAACTTTCCCTAGCAATGTGCGATTGTCTTCCTCAGACCAATATTTCAGTATCATCAAGTTAACCGGACAAATGAATATTGTCCGATTCCATCTTGATTCATTCATATTCAGTGATTCAATCTGGGGATTATTAGGTGAACTAGAATATTGTTAGCAGGAGAAAAAAACTGAAAAATATTTAAAATATTTGATTTATTTATATACGAGGTGTGGCTATTACATAACGAGACTGAAGCTGTAAAATATTTTATTGTCATTTCATACATATTTGCTTATTATCTCCTCCAATATACACCCCTCCTCTATCCCTACAACGCTTCATACAAATTTTCCATTGTTCGAAACATTGCTAGAAGTCTTCTTCTGTTAGCTCCTTCACAATGCGTGCCGCTTTCTCTTTCACAGCTTTAACTGACATGACTTGTCATTCCACAATTCGGAATTCTTTCACGGAATTCAGCAAGAACGTGAAGGTAGTAATGATAATTAATAGTTTGATCTTCAGGAACCCAGTGAAGGTACACAAATAAAAAAATCTATATATATATATATATATATATATATATATATATATATATATATATATATATATATATATATATATATATATATATATATTTATATATATATGAGCAATGGTCAGTTGCTCATTATCACCATTGCTCATTATGGCGGAGACAAAGGTTGTTGTGCGTTCCACATGAGATTGTGGAACCCCAACAGTAGGGGGTGTTATAACTCCTGACTACTGTTGTCTATAGGTTGTTTGATTGTGGAAAGGGACTCCTTATTCACGATATTTTAAGAACTTTCCCTAGCAATGTGCGATTGTCTTCCTCAGACCAATATTTCAGTATCATCAAGTTAACCGGACAAATGAATATTGTCCGATTCCATCTTGATTCATTCATATTCAGTGATTCAATCTGGGGATTATTAGGTGAACTAGAATATTGTTAGCAGGAGAAAAAAACTGAAAAATATTTAAAAAAATTGATTTATTTATATACGAGGTGTGGCTATTACATAACGAGACTGAAGCTGTAAAATATTTTATTGTCATTTCATACATATTTGCTTATTATCTCCTCCAATATACACCCCTCCTCTATCCCTACAACGCTTCATACAAATTTTCCATTATTCGAAACATTGCTAGAAGTCTTCTTCTGTGAGCTCCTTCACAATGCGTGCCGCTTTCTCTTTCACAGCTTTAACTGACATGACTTGTCATTCCACAATTCGGAATTCTTTCACGGAATTCAGCAAGAACGAGAAGGTAGTAATGATAATTAATAGTTTGATCTTCAGGAACCCAGTGAAGGTACACAAATAAAAAAATCTATATATATATATATATATATATATATATATATATATATATATATATATATATATATATATATATATATATATATATATATATATATTTATATATATGAGCAATGGTCAGTTGCTCATTATCACCATTGCTCATTATGGCGGAGACAAAGGTTGTTGTGCGTTCCACATGAGATTGTGGAACCCCAACGGTAGGGGGTGTTATAACTCCTGACTACTGTTGTCTATGGGTTGTTTGATTGTGGAAAGGGACTCCCTATTCTTGGCAAGAGAGCATATGCCGGTACCCTGATGAGTCTAACCACCCACAGACGAAACATGTGCCCTCCAATGTAAGGGACGGGTGGGGCCTCCTCCCGGTCAAGCAACTAACCGTTGCTCATTATGGCGGAGACGCAGGTTGTTGTGAGTTCCACATGAGATTGTGGAACCCAACGGTCGGGGGTGTTATAACTCCTGACTACTGTTGTCTCGTTGGACGCAGTCCAAAGAAGTAAAAAAACTCCCTATATATATAGATATATATATATATATATATATATATATATATATATATATATATATATATATATATATATATATATATATATATATATATATATATATATATATATATATATATATATATATATATATATATATATATATATATATATATATATATATATATATATATCCCTTACATTGGAGGGCACCTGTTTTGTCTGTTGCTGGTTAGACTCATCAGGATACCGATACATGCTCTCTCGTTAAGAATTAGGGATACCCTATATATATATTCTTAAGGAGGAAAGGGTTGTAGGATGGTCAGAAATGCCCCTTAAAATATAATTTTTCCACTACATACCTAACTATACCGAAGGAAAGGTCAAACTAGGTTAGTCTTAAGTTTTAAATTAAACCTTATTTTTATTATACAGTATTAAATTACATTACCTTATGATTTACATTTGCTTACACTTTCTCTCTATTTAATAGTATATTTCCGAAATAATAAAAATCCTTATATTACCTATTCCTTTAGTAACCACTAAAACCGAGTAAACACGAGTCTGCCGAGAGGGGTCAAGCTGAACGTTCAGAAAGCAGCTACATGTGTGTGTGTCTGGTGGCAAAACGACAACCTGTCCCAATAATTGATAGAATACTAGAAAATGTCGAATATTAAATAATAAATAATTTAATGAATCATACATTTTATATTAACTCTAATAATTATAGATTATTGTAACTAGATGTTCCACTAATGCCTTAAGGTTATGGGTAAAATTTGTAGATTGTAAACAAATTCGAAATAATTGATAGCCTAGCTTAATCTACAAAATATATTAAATCCACTGCATCCTCTCGAATGTCCGGAATAGCACGGTTTCCTATTCATCTTTAGGAATTAAAATTGATGCATTATAAAACTAATGAAACCTCAGTCCCAGTTGAGTGCCGTTTCTCATATAAACCCTTTGTACTTAAAATATTGAAAAATTATTGGTTTGTTTACCCGAAATTCCGTTTTATATTATGACAGTTAAAGTTAAATAGAATATTATATTTTAGATTAGAGAATTTTATTAATAGAATATTATAACAAATTTATTTCCAAATATATGTCTTCCATTAAAATCATTCTCCAACTAATTTAAATATATCAGTTAAGAATAATTGTTTAATTAATTGATAAATGATTGTATTTGCCTTTATAGGAATTTTGCTTCAAAATTAAATCGAAATTATTAATGGCTATAATAGAAAATATATATGTACTGTATTGGAAAATATAAGAGGAAAATAGTTAGATGTAAGGAACTCGAAGGAGACTTTCATATTTCAAGACGCGACATTTGAATAATCCATATATATAAAGGCTAAATTGACAAATTCTTAAGCGAATATAGACTTCGAGGTTTGTAAAATAACTGATAGATGTGGACGTTTCTTATAGTTTATGTGACGTTGGCTTGGTTTGATTTAGTTTGGTTAGCAACCAAGCAAGCAAGCAGTCACATTTAGGATGGATATGTTTTTGAAAGTTGTATAATTAAGAACTTGTCAGAACGTTTAACCAGATGGGCTTTGTTGAAATTCATGCATTTATTCTGTAGTTGTACTCATCACTAATAACTATCATTCCTAATGAGATGAAGACCATTCCATTGGAGGATTGAGCTACCAGACCTATTCAATAGACCGCAATTTTAAGACATTTTAGATGAATTTTAGATGGATTTACTTCCGAATTTGACTCATGCATTCAGGTTTAGGATCATTGCTAGTCCACATATATCAGGGTAGTGGAGAATTATACTGCTATGAGCATTCGCCGTATGATGGCGTGAGTTGTGTGCGATCACGACCCGTCATTAAAATGGCCAGTTGACCTGGCCTGGCCCCGATCGTCTCTCCCAACTGCTTTCCTTGTGTTCGTCTGGAGCTCGATTGATGACGGCTAAAAGGCTAGAAACCGGTCCCGAGAGACACGTAAAGTCGCATGGTGGACAGTTAGGCGAAGGCGATCGGTGACACCACGTGGAGAAAGGGTGAAAGATTTCTGCAATATTTCCCTCCACGGTTTCGTTACGCTACCTTGTGGGTATATATATATATATATATATATATATATATATATATATATATATATATATATATATATATATATATATATATATATATATATATATATATATATATGGTGTTCCAAAAGAAGGTTTCATCTCGATATACTAATATAAATATAAGAGAAACGCCCATTAAAAAAATCTTTATCAATTATTGAAACACATTTTAGGAAATTACTATTAAAAATAATGTCATCCAAATGTAAACATTTATGCTTACGGCACTCACCTAAAGGAATAGCAAAATTCCTTAGGACGGCTAGGCACTAATATCTGGAATGGTTGGCATTTCGTGCCGGATATTTTATTTTAAATGCACAAAAAGACCCGGTTTGTTGACGTAAACTTTCGATTTTAGATAGCCCTAAAAAGAAAAAGTCCATGGGGTTCAAATCAGGGCTACGGTGAGGCCAATTTATGTTACCTCTCCTTGATATCAATTTGTTTAGGAAAATTTCACGAACATGTGAAACTCGAGTCCCCTATCGTATTCAAATTAGTATGGGCCGATTAGTCCTCGCACTGACATTGTAGAACATACAGTGACTTTAGGAGAATGTATGGGTATTTGAATACATGATGATTGAGATGAAAGTGAGCCTCACAACAATGTTCTTGTAAAATACTCGCACACACAATGCACTGCTCCCGCTTCAAAAACGCGGGGCTATTATTTGACATGAGCCCGCGCCCCTCACTGTTATTGCGTTTGCGCAATGAGTCAATAAAGTAGAAACTTTATTATAGGGCATCTTATATATATATATATATATATATATATATATATATATATATATATATATATATATAATAAAGATGAGATATGATAAATAAAATAGGACGATATTATATAAATATTGAGATTTTAAAGCAGTATTTATGACATTTTCATTAATTTATGCTCTAAAAACCTATTCGTGTTTTAAACATACTTTCTAACTTCCATGGCCGGTATTAAAGCTGCTAACTTTTATCAGCTAGGTTTTATTCAGCTTTACAATTGCAATGCGGTAAAACATTTGTTGAGAAGTTTATACATATATGCTGCGGGACATCACTCTTTCCTGTGCCAGGTCATGCATGAATCATTCCACTGTATTGCGGCGTGCTGTTATTCGTTTACCTGTGTAGGTAGTTTGAAAGCAATATTATATATATATATATATATATATATATATATATATATATATATATATATATATATATATATATATATATAGATATATATATATATATATATATATATATATATATATATATATATATATATATATATATATATATATATATATCATCATCATCATCATCAGCCCGCATCGATCCACTGCAGGATGAAGGCCTCTTCAGCATGCTTCCAACCTTCACGGTCCTGGGCTTTCCTCTGCCACTCGGGTCCAATATACTTAACGATGTCA
The DNA here is from genome assembly GCA_031761425.1 of Cosmopolites sordidus. Taxonomy (NCBI): domain Eukaryota; kingdom Metazoa; phylum Arthropoda; class Insecta; order Coleoptera; family Curculionidae; genus Cosmopolites; species Cosmopolites sordidus. The sequence goes on along the minus strand of JARFXV010001075.1, from coordinate 269,044 downwards.
TCAATCCATCGTGCTTTCGGTCTTCTTCGCGGACGTTTGCGATCAAGCGGTCTCCACTCCAGGATTGCCTTGGTCCATCTGTCGTCCCATCGCCTCGCTATATGGCCTGCCCATCTCCATTTCAACTGTTTTACTCTTCCAATGATGTCACAGACTTTTGTTTGTTCCCTGATCCATGCGCAGGACTTTCTGTCTCGTCTTGTAATGCCAAGCATACATCTTTCCATTCCCCTCTGTGCCACCCGAAGTTTTTGAATTGATTGCGATGTGAGTGTCCAGGTTTCACTTCCGTATGTCATAACGGGTAGAACGCACTGATCGAATACTTTTCTTTTCAGGCAAAGTGGGAGTCTGCTCTTAAACACTATGTTGAGCCTACCAAATGCCTGCCAGCCACATTTAACACGCCGTTCCACCTCCCGGGCGGTATTCCCCTCCATGGAAATCCTCTGCCCAAGATATATAAAGCTGTCCACAATCTCTAAATCCCTTCCTAGAACTGAAATTCTTCTGTCCTGAGCGAAGTTATTAAACATAACCTGACTCTTTTTCAGGTTTATTTTCAAGCCAAATGGTTCGCCAGCCCTTTGCAGTTCTTGTATGCGTCTTTGCAGCTCCTCTGGGTCTTGTGAAATGAGAATAATATCATCTGCAAATCTAAGATGGTTTAAGTTTGCACCATTGATCTTTACACCATCCTGTTCCCAATCCAGTTTACGGAATACTTCTTCAAGGCCAGCCGAGAAAAGAATAGGCGATATTGCGTCACCCTGCCGTACACCTCGTTCTATATTAATTCCCACTTCGAGATCATCAAGGTGAATTGTGGCTGTAGCTCCATCATATATCGATTCTAATAGGTTTACATAGGCTCTCTCTACACCTTGGCTAAGCAGTGCATCCATTATCGCATGCTTTGAGATGGAATCAAATGCTTTTTCGTAGTCGATAAAAGCCAAGCACAGTGGCATGGTGTATTCGTTGTGCCTTTCTATGACCTGCTGTACAACCTGGATGTGATCCATTGTACCGAATCCACTTCTGAATCCTGCTTGTTCTCTTGGTTGTGCGTCATTCAGTTTTTTTAATATTCTTTTAGAAATTATCTTAGTGAAAACTTTGTACATCACTGATAGGAGGCTTATTGGACGGTAGTTCTTTAAATCTTCCTGTGCTCCTTTTTTATGTAAAAGGATCACTTCTGCATTTTTCCATAAGTCCGGTACTTTTTGTTCTTTGAGGCATTTTGAGTATAATTTTGCCAGTGTTTTATGTAATGTCCGACCACCAGCTTTTAGCATTTCGACAGTTACACTATCCTTTCCTGGAGCCTTGCCGTTCTTCATCAATTCTATAGCATTTGTTACTTCCTCCTCTAGGATATCTGGCATTATATATTGTTCTTCCGTGGGTATTGCTGTCCCTGACTGGCTCTGATCTTCATATAACTGGGAATAAAACCTTCTGACAATCTCTAACATTTGGGTACGCGTCCTGCACACTGTGCCATCCTCACGCTTTAAAGCATATATTTGCGTTCTTTTGTTTCTCAGCTTCTGTTTAGCTTTGTTAATTCCTTTGTTTTCTTCCAGGGTTTTTTGCACTAGCTGCATATTGAATCGGCGCGTGTCCTCTCTGATACGTTTTCTTATAGTTTTGCAGAGCTCAGTGTACTCGACCCTGCCAAAAGGACTACCTGCATTTCTCATTGCTCGCCGTTTCTTCATTAAATCAATGGTCTCACTGGAGATTTTTGTTTGTTTGAAACATTTTTCCTCTGGTGCTATTGAAGCAGCCGTTTGAAGTACATTGTTGGCGATTTCTTCATATTGAACTGATATTTCCATGTCCTCTGGATCTTGTAATGCAGCAAACCGGTTTGACAAAGCAAGCTCAAAATCGCTTCCTCTCTCCAGCAGTTTTCCAGAATCCACCTTGCCCTTCTTTGATCTTACCATTCTTTCGCGCTCTTTTCGACAGTCAATCCGAACCCTTGCTCGTACCATTCGGTGGTCACTTCCAACATTAAAATTGTTAAGGACAGTACAATTGGTAAATATTGTTTTATCGTTGGTCATGATGTAGTCAATTTCGCTTGTGAGCCCAGATGGACTTTTCCATGTCCATTTTCTGCTGATATTTTTCTTATAGAATGAATTCATAATATATAGTTCTTGTCCTTCAGCAAAATCAACTAATCTGTCACCTCTATTGTCTCGCTCACCAGTTCCATATGGGCCAGTTGCGTTTTCATCTGTTCTTGTTGTTCCAATTCTGGCATTAAAATCACCCATCAGGATTTTATACCTACATTTCTCCTTGTATAAAAGCTGGGCCACATCATCATAAAATTCCTCAATTTCCTCATCTTTATGGCTTATAGTTGGTGCATAAGCTTGGACGATTTGAAGCCTAAACTTTTTATTCAGCTGAATGACGCATTGGGCTAATCGGTCGGATGTACTTTCAAATTTTACCACACTGTCCTTCAGCTTTCGATTGATGAGGAATCCAATTCCGCCACATCGGCCATTTTCCGTACCTCGAGTGTAGAGTACGTGTCCAGTTGGTTCCAGTTTGATTAACTCTTCACCCTTCCTTCGTGTTTCATAGAGCCCAATAATATCCCAATGTATGTTGTCAAGTTCGATTAACAGTTCTTGCAATCGGGCCTCTGTTTTCATAGTCCTCGGGTCTCTGTTTCATATATATATATATATATATATATATATATATATATATATATATATATATATATATATATATATATATATATATATATAACGGAATTTTGGTAGCTCATGACGGCCATATTTGATTACCGATTATTGAATTTTTGACATGTCTTGTCAGTTGTTTTCCGAAAGGTCCGCAATTAAATCTCATTATTCGTTTCGTTTCACGTTAGAAGAACGTTTGGAAATTGTCCAGTTTTATTAATTCAATTAATTGGCAAATTCGCGGTCCCTTAGTGCTATTCAATGAGCAATTCAGACCCATCGTGGTATTCGTCATGGTGGTCCTTCTGAACAGGCTATTGATCCTGTTAGAAAATTGTTGAAAATTGAAAGTGAGTTTACACTCGCGATGCCTGTACGACAAAAAAATCCCGAAATGTTAAAAATAGTGCCGCAGTTCAAGAAAGAGTAGGCGAAAATGACAACGACAACCTGGCGAATTTTGAGGTTGCCTTCAACCAACCATCATATTCGTCGTGAATTTGTCGACTAGGCCCTCAAAATGATGAAAGTCTACAACGCATTTCATCGCAAAATCATCTTCTCGGATGAGGCTTATTTCTGGCTCAATGGCTTCGTTAATAAACAAAATTGTCGGTATTGGTGCAAATCTAACCCACACGTGATACATGCGAGTTCTTTACATCCGCATAAGATAACGTTTGATGTGGATTATGGCATGAAGGAGTCATCGGTTCTTATTTCTTTAAAAATGAGGAAGGCGTCACCGTTACCATCAATACCAAGCACTACGAGGCAATGCTGGAAGATTTTTTGTTCCCGCAATTTGATGAAATCGATGCGGATGACGGGGTGGCTATTATGTCTGAATCTCTTAAATAAAGCAATGGAAAATTTTTGAGCAAAAAATGTGTTTTATATAAATTTGAAGTTCCATCATTCTTATTGGTAGACCGTTTACATATATATATATATATACATATATATATATATATATATATATATATATATATATATATATATATATATATATATATATATATATATATATACAGGATATTAGGAAAATAACGGTCGGAATTTTAACCAACGATTCAGTACATTACATTGAACAAAAAGTTCCCTTATAACATATACCCAAACTGCAGAAAACAGTTACCACATGCGACATTACCAATTTTCTTAAAAATTGGCTAAGTCGCATCGGCGTGTTTAGCATGTTGTTGCAAAAAAAGCAAATTTATTCATTATTGTTGTTTAGTGTCAAAGTTGAAATTACTAGCAGCAATTTTCCACAGCATGTCACGTTTTGCGGTACTGACGTCACATTAAGAAATACATAACTAATTGTTTTATTAAATTAAATGTTCAAAATATTCACCATTTGAATCTGTACAAACCTGGCACCATTTTAACCGGTTTTTCCGATATTCCGATATTCATCGCTACTTTCTAAACCAGATTTTTTCCATTCATTAAAAAATATTAATATCAATACCTATTTAATCTCTGGGGTAAAATAAATGGCCCTATAAGCTGATCTCTCACTATTCCAGCCCATAGACTAATCGGAAATTTGTCCAGTTTTGAAAATTATAAAAATTCCAAATCTCATTTCTCGTAAAAGGAGCTTACTCGGTTAATAAAATATTGAGAAAAAATGTTAATTCCTTTAGTTTTGACCAAGAAACCATTTACAATATTTTTACTGATAGAAATTTACGCTCAATTACTAAGATCAAACACTAAAATTATTAAGATAACATTTGAGACATTTTTTTTGAGAAAGTTTTAACACATATTTACGGCCTGTTAAATAAACAGCCTTGTTTTATATGTTGCAATGTACTGCAATAACTTTTTGTTGGTTTTTTTATATTTTGATTTCAAATTTAATTTTTTATTTAAATAAGCAAATATTAAAGTCTACTATATTTAAAATTGTATGTATAACAATTGTTTCGATATACAGTGCTTTTTTCAAATACAAATTGTGTTAGACTAAGAGTAAGAAAAATAATTACAACCTAAACTGTCCATCGACCTAATAATATTATTAAAAACATGATAGTGGAGAAGCCCATTTTTTAACGTCTCCTAGACGTTGTCAAAAAAATGGGTTTCCAACAGTTTATGCTGGACGAACATGAAGATTTTTCTCTACAAGGCTCAATGAACATAAAACAAATTACACTAAACAACAAAATAATTCTCATTAACTAACCACCTAATGTTAGAAAAGCATACTTCCAATGATAATTTTAAAATGTTTCCTAATGAGAATAAATCCAAAAATTAAATTTTTAGAGAGCCTAGAAATTAATAAAAGGAAAAATTTTGACATTTTGTTAAATGACCAGCTAGACTTGAATGGTCCACCATTGTTAAACTTAAATTGTCCTCTTAGACGTTGACAAAAATATGTGTTTCCCCACTATCATGTTTTATGGTATTATTAGGTCGATGGACAGTTTAGGTTGTAATTACATTTCTTACTGCTAGTTTAACACAGTTTGTACTTGAAAAAGGCACTGCGTGTCGAAACAATTGTTATATATACAATTTTAAATATAGTGGAAAATTTAGATATTAATTGTTGCTTATTTAGTTAAAATGAATTTCCATCAAGTGTCGGCTACCTCAATTAAATTTATAATGACAGAAATTCATTTACAAAAATGCTTAACATTTCTCTAGATGTCGAAAAACTTTTCCATTACATGCGACAAAATTCTAAAAATAAATCGTCAATCCACCAGACGGAATGCCTTCCACCATCGAAACAACCCCAGATTCGATTACCATCTCGAATACATAAAAAAACGGTGATAGATGACCCTTATTATCAGTTCGCACATTAAACCATCAAGAGACAGCCGTAAGACATTTATCAACTTCTCGATGTCGGGAGTTCAAACACAGAACTCCGATATGATAAATCATTAAGCTACAATCGTTAGGTTCGCAGCGCAGTGCCGCGCCCTCCCGTTTCGACCCCATTGTTCCGGGGTGATTATTGGCGATGTTGAGCTTGTTTGTGCACCGGCAAGGTAAACGGGCACAATTTATTTAAACCCGCGAAGGTCCATCGGGTATTATGGACTTAATTGTTCGTGAACCGTACCATTCCTGTACTGAATTCTGGAAAAGTTGCTAGGGCATTGTTACATGGTAAATTTATGACAGAGGACTTGAACTTTGCTTGTAAAATAGACGTAGTTCGAGTTTAACAGTTCAATGTCTAGCTGGCTTTGATATTATTCAATATTCCTGTTATTGTTCCTTATAACTTATACGTTATATAAAAAAATAGTGTTTTTAAGTGAATTGAATATATATATTTAATACAGCAATATTTACTCTACAAACAAACACCAAATATAACCATAAAAGTATTGTAAATATTATAGCTAATTTAGTTAGTTTCCAAAGAGAAAATTGAGAAAAAGTGAGGAAAACTGATTTCATCAAACACAGTAGATGGGAATTACTTTTCAGCCGAAATCTTGGATGATTCTGGCACTGTACTATGCGTTGTCGTGCTGCAGAATAACACCTTTTGAATAAATCAGTTTTGGACGTTTTTGAATCAAAGGGATACCTAGTGTATCAAGTTGAGCACCATAATATTCAGCACGTATAATTTTCATCATACAAGACTTTTTTAGGGTGAAGTCCTGGTTGTAGTTGGAAAAAAGTGAATGTCCTGCTGTAAACCATAGACTTTTTATGAGAATTGCTGTATAGAATCAACTTTTAAAATCTAGTAACAATTTGTTTAAAAAAAGGATTCCGGCCTATAAGGAAAAAAATTATACCAAAAATTACTATCAAAACATCGTAATTTTTAGTATTGAAAATTGCAGTGCCGGACCAGTATAAAAAAAATTATACGATGCTGCATCCTAAATTCTATTAAATAAATTATACGGATGGAAATAACACACAGTCTTATTCACTGCAAGAGAAATTACAATGTTACTATAGTAATGTAAAAAAGTTGATATAGTAAAATTTCATATCATATTTTTTTTATTGTTAAATCTAGAAAATACTTGGCAAATTATTCGTTAACTTAACTTTATATGTAATAATAGCTAACCCAGTATAATGCAGGGCTATTTTTTTTCACCCATTCAGGGGTTGAAATTGACAATGCCGGGTTTCGAACCAAGACATAGTCAAGTAGACTGAAGGAAGAACCTTACGATTCTCGTTGTTCCTAATATAACTGGCTTTTGAGCTGCCGTAATAATATTTTCTGATATTTGAAACAGTCTGATGTGTTGGAAAATTTGTACGTGGACTAATCCATTTACAGTAATGACGATTGGTAAAATTTTTGTTCCTTTTCATTTGTACATTTCTTTTAGTTCAAAGGCTAGCTCTTCGTTTTCTGTTTTTTCTCCGCTTAGGCTTTCTCAATGTTATCATCTAGTGGTGTTGTAAAATCAATGATAAGAGCTGTTTTATCTTGTTTGCTAAATAGCGTCATATTTAATGGTTATGCGTTGTTTGACTATCGGTTATGAGGGCTGTGTGCCAGAATAGTCTAAAACCGGCATTCTCCAAGATTGGTTGTGGATTATAGTCATAATTCTGTATCTGATTATTGAAAAGTCCAGTTCGCAGTACTAAATTTTAATGGAAAATTTTGCCCATTTCTTCATGCCGTTTAAAATATTGCCGTAGTGCCATAATAGGAAATACCGCTGTAATATGTTGGATGCTCTCTAGTGTGGACTTCTATCTATACCTTGTTCTTTTAGGATATATTTCCGATAGTTTAGAAACGGTACAACTTGATCCCGTATAGCCAAAATATTACCCTCCGTTTCAGGGAACAAGTATCCCGCCTTAAGATAAGTGTTTGAGTGTGTTCTATTTACGCTTCTTTTCATCATGTTGGCTTTATATCTGCCGTAGTGTTTTGCCTGCCCATTCAGTTTCTAACTCTGTTACGTATTTAGGTGGTGTTTCTTCCTCATTGGCCAGGTCTAGAGGTGAGAAGTTACTATCTATGCATTTTAATGCATGATGAATCGGTAAATTCGTAGTATGAAAATAGCTTCTTAATTTTTGAACATGCATATTATGAGCAATTTCTACATTCACTAGACCCCTTCCACCCCTTACTTTTGGTATATGCAGTCTGTTGATTTCTGCTTTCGGGTCATATACTTTCAAATCATCCATATAAAACAAATGGCTTAACTGCAGTTATTTTTTATATCGATTTTGTAGCGAGTTCTGGTTTTATTGAGCAGGTAACTAAGTGGATTTAAGGCCAAACAAAGCCCTAAAGAGCTGAGAGAATCACCCTGAAAAATTCCTCGCCTTATTTTTATTTCATCAATAGAATAAGCGCCTCTTCCCGAACCAACCCAAAATGTTGTACCCAATCCTTCCATAAGATATTCCAGACAATTTCTAACCGTCCCGTTTATTTGGTATATTTGTAGCACTTTTCGAAGCCATGAATGGGGCACCGAGTCGAATGCTTTCTTGTAATCAACTCATACCTTTGAGATATTTAGTTTTCTTTTTCTCGCCTGTTCACAAATGATACTATCAATGACTAACAATTCCTCTAGCTCCTTTTTTGCAACCTTTTGGTTCATTAGCTAGTATTCGTTTAGTATTGATATGTGTGGTCACATGTGCGGAAATCGCAGTAAAGAGTTTGTATATTGTTGGTAGGCAGGTTATAGGCCGATATTCATTCGGTTGGCACGGAAATGTGCGAACAGTCACGCCCCGTTTTAGTATATGTGTTGGTTAAGGAAACAAAGACTAGACTTCTATCTCTTTTACTTACATATAGTATACGTGTATATTCACTTACATTCACAGGGAAAAATTTCCAACGTAGCATCGTACTTTACTATAACTTACATTGTATTCTGTAAAAGGTTATTTTTTACGATGTAATATCGTAATATATTTTTTTTTGTTATTTACTACAGAAATCTATAGTTGTAATTACTATGTTTATATCGTAAAAATTCGTATGTAAATAGCAAATTTTAAAATGTAAAATGATGAAGGTAAAGATATTTAAAGTTTAGTCCTGAATTACGATGTGACTATCGTAATTTTTCGTATATTTTTTTTCTGTGTAAGGTGAAGAAAAGTGCATTGCATATAGTGATACGTTGAATTTTGTTTTAAACTGAAAGTTGATTGGAGTTTGAAAAGTTCTCTGCCTAAAAATATTCAAAAATAAGAAAAATTTATCCGTACTCTACATAAAAATTGCCCATTCCTTTAGCCGCCACCGAAACGTCAGAAAGTGTCTTCCTAGACCGGCTTCTGACATTAAGCCGTCATCAGTCGAGCTCGAGCTGAATGTTCAGAAAGTAGCTGAAGGAATGACCAAAGGAACGAAGGAATGACCCAAATACATTGGTTATATCGGATGTGGGATTTAAGAGCTTACGTGGTGAACGTCCGCAAAAGTCAGACTGCGTAAAACTGTCCATGGCCCGCTTAGGCTCAGTATAGGTAATGCATCAAAAGTTACATAGTGCATGAATCCGTGCTCCAAGTAAAATTTTCCCATTTCTTCAGCTGTCACTAAGACCTTAGCAAGTGTTTCCCAAGACCGGTTTGTGGTCTTAAATCGTCATCAGTCGGATTCGAGCTGAACGTTAGGGCGCTGAAAGTTTTTATATGAGTCTTAAGTTACTAATATTTATATTATGGTTATGCTCGGGTGCATGTTGGGTAAAACAAATTTTTTCATTTTCTCCATGTCTAATATAATAATAATAATAATAATAGGGCAGAGAGCGGATAGCCCGCTTGGTGAATGGCGCCACCAACTTCCCGAGCTGAGAGTAAACCTCTGAAAAAATCCCCAAGCTTAAGGTGGAAATCCATCATGCCATGGAGTTGAATGGCAAAGGATTAAAGTGTCTCTAACGATGTCTCTGGATACCTAGCGCCCTCCGGTAGTAAATAGCTTTCCCATGGTAAATAGGGGCTCTGCCTTGGGTGCCCGTTTTTTTCTTGAGCCCCAAAAAAATTATGGAGACTGAAACAGATAATGGTATTATACAAGGCGGCAGGCTTTTGTGGACAAGAACCCTTCGTAACCGCCGGGAAGATTTGTCCGGGGTTGATGAGTCTTGAGCGAGTAAATTGCCACAAGAATGACAATGAACAAGGCAACTCAAAAGATTCATTCACATTTAGAATATGAAAGTCAATCAGCACTAGAGACTTCAATACAAACCCAACAAAAAGCAGAAACTAATAATCAGGTACCGGCTGGCTCGCCCCCCATAAGGAGGGCTGTCAGTAGGACCGAGCGCCCTCTGCGTATTAGATGGACACGTGAAATAAATATTGAAGTAATGAGTGGCTATTATTACGTAAACTAGTGTGCAGATAAACCGCTAGCTAGATGGAAAAGGGCACTTCACCAAGAATATAAGAAGAGGTTTGCTGAAACACAGTTATCTGAAAAAAACTTAGCGGACCGTGAAAATCTTATATTAAGAAAAAAATATCTTAGCGAAACGGAATTAATGATCATCAAGAGAGAAGTCGGTAATAAATTACACCAAAACATTAGGTATGATCCACTTCAAGAACATGACATGGATGTCCTGAACTTTAACACAATAAACCAAACCGGTAGTACAAAATGAAGAAACAGCCCTACATGGAAACTTTTCTGACATATGAGAAAGGTTTTACAGTCTTGGCCCATTTTACTGGCTCAAATTCACTAAATAGGCCAAAAATACCGATACTGCGCAACATTGCAAAATCCGGCATTACTATAATGCAGGTCAATAAAGTTTTGGAATCGCATTTATATGGGATAATGGATCTTAGCGACATATATCTTGCGATGTATTGTGCAGCAGTAACTGTAATCGAGCTTTCGGGTCAAAAAACTTACACCCTCAATATCCAAAAAGATTCACCTGCCTGGAAGAAGCGCCTTGAAAATGATATCAATGATTTTTGGGCAAAAGTTGACATTATTTCTGAGTATCTTGCTGGAAATACATTTAGCAAAGTGACAAAAAAACGAAACTAATCTTTAAAAATCTTGCATTGAATTCTGTAAGATTCAAACTTCCGCGAGAAATTATTAGACCCGAAAGATCTATTTAGACAGAAAGCTAAAACGAAAGGAGCCAGACTAGCCAGATACAATGAGATACAAAAACAGAAACCCAAAATGCGATGTTTCAAAATAGCTAAAAGAAGTTTTATAGAGAACTAGAACCCCAGGGTAACCAGTAAAAACTTGAAAATGTGAATGTATCTACTTTTGAAAAATACTGGAAATCTGTCTGGGAATCTGATGGTTATGAAAATATAGCCCGGTGGGTTGCAAAAATTTGAAAACAGTCTGATACACTTCCACAAATGGAATTCAACGGTCTCGAAATGATTGACATTTACACTGCCATCAAGATAACTCAAAACTGGAAGACGCCTGGGCCAGATGGACTACACAACTTCTAGATCAAAAACTTCACAGCTGTTTACCAGGTCCTTGCTGATGCATTTAAAGAAATAATGGTGAAACCTGATACTTTCCGCGACTTTCTGATGGAGGGCAATACATATTTGTTATATAAAAAAGGTGATGCTAACCAACCCAGTAACTATAGACCGATAACATGTTTATCCGTGTTATATACATTATTCACACCCCTGCTCAAAAATTTACCAACATTGTGAGTATAATAACATATTTGAAGATGAGCAGAAAGGGTGTATTAGGACAAGTATGGGATGCAAGAAATAGCTGACGATTGATGCTGTAGTTCTTGCGCAAGCTCAACTTAAATATGTGCTATATAGATTACAAGAAGGCTTTCGATAGTGTCCCACAGGATTGGTTATTAGAAGTTTTGAACATCTACAAAATTTGTCCGCAGATTACAAACTCTTTAAGATATCTCATGAGTAAATGGAAGACTAATTTATTTGTTCACTAACAGTACATCGGAATAATAAATATCGAGAGGAATAACAAATATTAACAGAAGGCTTCGCGACAGCTTTTCAAGATAAGGTAGTAAGGACAAAAAATATGAAAGACATATACTACACATGGATGTTGTCGACAAGTGCAGGAAGTGCAGTGGTGTTGGAGAAACAATTGAGCACCTTATTGGAGGGTGTACAGTCCTTGTTCATAATGCTTACCGAGGCAGGCATAATCTCAGCTGGCAAAAATTATACACCGGCAAATCGCTTTAAAGTACTCGCTTTTCATAAGATGCCTCCATCATATTACAAGTACACGCCTTCCCCCGCACTTGAGTCAGCCGATACCATTCTTTACTAGGATAGACCAATTACAATAGATCGGATGGTTGACTATAATAGGCCGGATATTCTTCTAATTAGCAAAAAGCAGAGCTTTCATAATTGACATTGCGATATCACTCTCTCACAACATCAGAAAAACTGAAATGGAAAAAGTCACAAAGTATCAAAATCTAGCATTTGATCAGAAAAATTAATGGAAACTCCAGAAAGTGGAAGTGTTAAGTGGAAGTGTAAAGTGGAAGTGTAGTAAGCTGAATGAGAGGAGCTGAACTGTTTTCTCATCTTTGAATTGTAAACCCAACCAGCCTAGGCTAAGATGATGGATGAATCATATTTGTGATAATATTGCTTTATTGTCTAACAGACGAATCCAATAACAAAACAATTTTAAGATGTACGAAACCTATGAAATATATACACAATAGTGCATTATTAAGTAAAATTATAATAAAACTAAAACAAAAATAAAATACAAATAAATTAGCCGTGACAAATAGGCGTAATAAAAATACCCATAACAAAGATTAGAGGATTAATCCAACACACCACTTCAATCCGTCTCAAATAGCATCATATACTCATCTCCTAAATGTAGCCAAATTTAAACCAAACAAATTAAGGTTAGGACACTTTGCTCTGATTAAATTGCAACAACGTCAGGCTGGTTGGCAGCGTTTGGCTCCTCACCATAAAACAACCCATGCCTGTGTGTGTTGATGCATGGAATCTGAGAAGCTATTCTGTTCAAAAGCTCAACATAGTCAATGTGATAGTTGCAGAGCATAAATAGAAATATTTGGAATGTATACATCCTAGAACTCTGCAGCGATGAAAATAGAAATGCATATGGGTAATATGATTATTATTCGATCACCTTCGATCAAAATCTTGACAACTGGTTTCATAAACGCCCGGTTGGTCTACTTTATCCTTTAAATTACCCAGGACTTCACTTAACTTATACGGTTTGTCGACAACCTTAATATTCAGTTTTTTGTCTAATCTTGTCTAACCCTCTTGTTAATTGGACATCAAACGGTATTATCATAAATGTGTTTTTGTTCTGTTCCTTTACATGACTTGTATAAATCTATTTTACAAATAAACACCATTGTCGTTGAATATTTTTCATTATTTTGACATTGTTTCACCAATATCCCAAGTTTCAATTATCAAGAGATATTCACGAAAGAAAGTCCACCATATTTCACTTCCTATTATCAATTTTTCCAATTCTTGAAAACTGTTTTGTATTCAGTGAGATCCTCGACATATCCAAACACATTCCGATACATTTATCAAATGTCCGACTGCCCCGGAGATTAAAATATAAATAAGTGGTCCGTCTTGAAACTAAAAAGATAAATAAATAAAAAGCTGAACAAGGAATATATTCCGAGGTTGACCCCATTTCTGCCGACGTATCTCGAAGCGACTTTTGCGTTACAAATGCGCTATTTTATTTGCGAGATGGAAATGAAATAGCCACCCAGCTTGAAACGTTCAAATCTTTACTTTTGAATGTTATTTGAAGCAAAATTTTAAGATCTAAAGTTGTTTATGAAAATAAATATGCAACAAGTTTTAAATAAAACACGCAAAGGATATACTTGGGGGCATACTTTCCAATATGATTTACGAAACACTGTAATTAATAATTAATATTTTATTTTTCAAGATATAATTTTTGTAATTATTCCTCCTCTATGAATATTTGTATTTCTCCTCTATAAGTGGATTATAGAAGTTATGGAAACAGGTGGTCATCGTTCCATAAAACAAAAACAAGGACCTAGAAACCCTTCGAGGGAGACAAAGGCCATAAAGAAGTACAATTTTTTTATATAATAGATGCATATTACATTACTGGGATATTATGACATCTATGTCTCGTATCGTAAATGAAGCTTCATCTGTACAAAGAACTATTCTGCAAAAATGAAAATTGGGGAAAAATCGCGAGTATCGTATGAGCCAGGTACAATAAATTAGATGAGAATTGGTTTAATTATTTTAAGCAAATCTTGTATCCTCCGACAATGATATAGATGTGGGCCCTCACGTTTCCAAATTGGCCAAAAAATCGTTTGTGGTACTTCAACTTGCCTACTAATTCGACGTACACTGGCACTGGCAGAATCTGGCACTTTTTTATCTAAATCGGCTTGAAAGTTCACTCCTTTCTCCAATGTCTCGCAGTCCGCATTCTTAAAACTTCCTGTGCACTTCCAGAAATATTCTGTAATGAGATATTCGTCTATTTGAAAATGAATGTCGATATCACTTAACCGCTTGACGTGCACTCCACTTGCAATAACCATAAATGATATGCATATCCACATACCTTTAAGAAGAAAATTGTTAAGACATTTTAAATAAACATTTACATACAAAAAACACTGAGTCACTTGAATCTAATTATTTACTGTTAACTGGAAAAAAAATCCAGGGCTGTGTTAATAAACCGATTAATTGGTCACATAATGTCATGAGTTTTCTGGAATTAATGTTTAACTCAAAACTAATATTATGGCGGGAGCATATTGGTCCACTGAAGGCACACTATTTGAGGACTAAGGAAGCCGTGAAAGTGGATATGTCATCCGAAATGCCGATCGCGGTGGTCTGGTGCGTTAGTTGCCCGCCTGGCAATCCAATGGTCCCGGGTTCGAATCCTGGTGCGGGCTTGGATGTTTGTGTGCGTATTTGAATGTGTTTGTCGGTGTTGGTTAGTCACTAAATAACGCATTTGAGCCTTGACGTGACTTAAATAATAAAAAAATCATCTGAAATGGGGATCCTCCTCCTCCACGAAACTACACATATACAAATCCCCCAACAGATTTAAACTTGACTACGGTTGCGTGGCATATTCGTCTGCTCCTAAAACCCATTTGCAACAGCTCGAACTAATCCAAAATAATGCCACTAGATTATCTTTTGGGTTATTTAAAACCAGCCCGGTGTTCAGCCTGCTATGTTTAAAATACTTGCGATATAATCAATTAATTAAAAAGGCCACTTCCTTAAAGTTCAGATGCTTCATTCCATTCAAAGATTACTTTTTCGTAGCACCTCCAGGTCATAATTCTGTACACTACAATCGAATGTTAGGAGCGGGACACAGATTCTATCGAATATCCCATAAATATACAATTCATATACCTGACTGTCTATCAATAGTCGCTCCATCTGACCCTCCCTGGATTCCTGTCTCCTTTAATGTTAAGCGCTTCTTTGTTAACTCCATCATAAGATCCCACGTTCTGGACAGCATAGACGGTTCAATATCCCCTGCTAGTTTCGGATGCGCTTTCATGCATGCAAACGTACATTTTAGATTTAAACTACACCCTTGCTGTTCTGTGTTGTCATCAGAGGTCCCCCTACCAGAGAGGCATTGAAATATATCTCATCATCCTCCTTGTCAATATGGCTGATACGTTTCGCTTCTTTGGCTGTGCTCAGATGCTTGGAAAATTCTCTTCTCACTCTCCCACTGGTTACTCACTATCTGACCCTGATGTCGTCACGTGCTGTCTTTACAAAGTTCATGCAGGTTCCAGGTCATGTTGGTATTCGTGAAAATAATGAGCCTGACCAACACACCATGAATGGAGCCATCGGCGGTATCCTCATGCTCAATTTATTCACACTTACAGAATTCTTCAAGGATGTCATAAATAAAAAAAGAACATTATACACGCAGAGTGGGAAACTCACGGAAGAAGGGGAAAGAAACTTTGACCTTCTAAGAGAGTATTCCAAAAGGTCTGAGATCATTGCATGGAATAGACTAAGAGTCGGACATTGGACTCACCCACGGTTATCGGATGTATAACAGTGCCCCACTATGTGCGACCCATGTAAAGCTTCTCTTATGTGCGGGTGGAGCGCGACTAGTTGAATCACCTCAGGATCTCTTGCGGTTTGGAAGGCGATCTAGCTCAGGTATTAACGGAATCACATATCGAATATGTTTTAAACTTCATCAGATTGGCGAACCTATATCATAGAATCTAGTCAATTCCTAGTCAATTATTTCTAGTTAATTGTGATAGTCATATCTACTTGTATGTCCTGCAACTGTCTCAGTAAGTTTATGTTCATTCACAGTTTCTGTAATCTAACTCTCATATGTTATTTATTTACCTCATATTCATGTTTGTACATCGTTTTCAATACACCAATGTTATCCTTTCATTTATCACTGTCATTTTCTTATGTATGCAGTCGTTTATCTTTATAAAGTGCTTTCCAATAGGGACAATAGGATTTTGACAGCTAATGGCAGCCATATTTGATATCCAATTCTTGACATTTGCTATCAGTTGTTTTCAGTAAGGTTTGCCGTTTAACCATGAAGAAGTTTTCGTTGCCACAACGTTTGGAAATTCTCTCAACATTTTATCAAAATTCGAGACGTTTTATTGTTACTCAAAGAGTATTTCGTTTAAAATGCGGTCATTATTCGGCCCCGTCTTATTGATAAGTTTGAACGTGAGTTTAGTCTTCATGACCAACAGCCATCGTCACGACTTCGTAGTGGCTGTAGTGAAGAAAATATAGCGGCTGTTTTTGAAAGTGTTGCCGAGAACAATAATGTGTCTGTTCCGTGCCGTTCTCAAGGGTTCAGCTTATCTAGGATAGCCGGCTGGCCTATTTTGCGTTTGAATCTCGGTTTACACCCATACAAGATTGTATTGACACAAGAACTTAAGCCAACTGACCATCGATTACGTCGGGAGTGCGGAGATTGGGCGTTGGAAACAATGTAAAAAGATCCGGATTTTCAGCTCAAA
Organism: Cosmopolites sordidus; assembly: GCA_031761425.1. Lineage (NCBI taxonomy): Eukaryota > Metazoa > Arthropoda > Insecta > Coleoptera > Curculionidae > Cosmopolites > Cosmopolites sordidus. Next base: position 252,240 of record JARFXV010001075.1, on the reverse strand, counting down.
ATCATCTTCTCCGATAAAGCTCATTTTTGGTTAAAACGGCTACGTCAATAAGCAAAATTATCGTTATTGCTGTGAGTCAACCCCACAAGTCAGGCCACATTACATTCCGAAAGAATTGCTGTTAGGTTTGGATTATGGTAGTGTCGCATTATCGGCCCGTATTTTTTTTCAGGATCGCCTACGGAGCGTCACTGTGAATGGCGAACGCTATCGTGCCATGTTATCCGATTTTACCTTTCAGAAAATTGATGAAATTGATGCGGATGAACTATATTTTCAACAAGATGCCGGAACTTGCCACACATCATGCATTACAATGGACTTATTGAGCAATCAATTCGAAGAATCGGTAATTTTACGGAATGACCCTAGCAACTGACCGCCAAGATCCTTAGACTATTTTCTTTGGGGTTATGTTAAATCACAGATTACCCCAACAAACTCAAGAGTCTTGATGAACTTGAAGCCAAGATTTGAGTAACCATAGTCGTCATACCACTCGATATGCTCCACCGAGTCATCGAAAATTGGACCAATTGGATAAACCAGTGCAAGAAGAGTCTAGGTGGTCACTTGAACGATATTTAATTTAAATCATAAATAGCATAAAATATACCATCTAATAAAAACAATGAGAGCCAGGATAGGTGGGTTGGGCGTGGGCCTAGTAATTCCACCTCGGAAAACAAGTGCTGCTACGAAACCTAATGCGAGGTATGTAAAAGAGTAATGAGACTTATTTTTTATAGTGGTTATATTCAATTGAAAGTACAATTCTACAATGTCTTCTTCAAAGTAGTTGCCTTGAGAAACCACCTTGCACAGGAGATGTTTTGTTAACTCTCCTTAGAGGTACTTTAATCAGATACTGGAATCGTCTTCAGGCGGTTGGTTACGGCCTTTTCAGTGTTTAAAGTGAATTTTCAATTTTGGAAAAAGTAAGAAATCTGGTAAATAAAGTGATATTTTAACTTGCCAAAAAGTTGATAATTGAAATCACTCTGCAACAAGGCGCATTATTGTGATGCAGCACCCATGTGTTCCTGATGTTCGATCTCACACGAATGACCCATTTTCGAATTCTTTCAAAAACTTCTAGATAAAAATGATGGTTTACTCTTTGGCATGGACGTACACATTCCTTTTGGGCGAACCTCTGACTACAGACAAAAGCAAGTGCTTTTGATCTTTAATATACTCAATGTGGCTTTTTTTGGCCATAATGAGGTTGAACTATACCATACGCGGCTCTGGCGCTTCGTTTCAAGCTGCAGCTCAGGTGTTTCCAACATCCAAGACTCGTCACCAGTAATAACCTGTTCTAGAAAACGAGGGTCATTTTCAATTCGCCCCAAAAAGTCAAGACATGTTTCTCTACTGTTAACGTTTTGATTCTGCGAAAGGTTTTCCGGAACAATTTTCGCACTGATTTTCTTCATACCCAATTAATTGGTTAAAATCAGATAAACGGTTCAAATGTGAGTCAAATTCAACCCTTCCCCGATCATTCTGAATGTCAGAGCTATCAGAATACACAAGTTCCCGGATTATGTGGACATTTTCATCACTCCTTACAATTGAAGCCTTCCGCTGGTCCGCCAAGTCTAAAACAAAACTTGTAGCGCACCGTTGCTCAAAATTGTTGTCACTTATTTTCAGAACGTATAAGAAAAATCCGGTTTACAAAAAGAAATGGAACGACCACAAAGTAGCCTGCTATTCCTCCAAAGGAGATGCCGACAGTGTTGCCAGATTGAACGCTATACCGACAGTCTTATTGCTTTGCTATCATGCAGATTTGAAAGTTGGATTGATTCAATATATCAAGTCAGTTGGAGCCGTAGATTAAAGAGAGTCAAGACTTTCTAAGGGCTATAGTACTACAGGAAGAAGAAAAATAAGAAGCTATTATTATTAAGTCCTTTAAATTCAAGTTCTGGCTATAATTTGAACATTATGTTAGTAGTTGTTTCAAGAATTTTCAAACTCCTACTTAAAATATATAACGGGTTTAAGAAAAATAACTTTCATATATTTAACCAACTATATTTTGCATCAAATTATGAACAAAAGGTTTAAACTTGAAGAAATTTACCAGTAAACACCAAAACACTTTTTTGAACTGCTCGACGCACGTTTCGCTAACCATGTTAGCATCATCAGGAGATGATTTAATCTTAAGATCACACCAAAGGTTCCAATAGAAGAATTGAACAAAAGGTTTCTTTAAAACATCTGTCCAAAATGCAACCATTTCCACGGAAGGCAGGTCAGAGCTTTTTTGATAATTTCTTGCAAATTGACGTCGCATCGTCGTGTTTTTTTTTGGATAGCCTATTTCGGATCGAACGAAATTCAGTTTTTTGTTTGATTTTGGTATTTTTTGGAAATAAAATGCAATATTTTTCTGGCCAGAATGTTTGGTTTGGTTTGGTTAGGCCCCCTTTGGTTGCAAGTTAATTTGAGCTAACCAGAATAAAGTGCAATTCTAAAATATTAGCACAGATATTGCTAAATAAAATTTGCTTTGAAAAATTATGCATTCCCTTTTTGTATCTCTTCATAACTGGTCCACAGCGTTACGTCCTCGCCTTCTTTTATGATTAAAATGACCAGCTTCGCTAGTTAACGTAATTATTCTTATTTCTGCTTTTCTTGTCCGTTTGCCGCTTTCTGGATTTTAAATTTTTTGCCGCTTTCTCATTAACGATTTTCGCCCTCATTTCCGGCGAAGTCAAATTATCAAAACGCCGTTGCTTCAACACCGTCGAAATATTCTCATTTTTAAGAGAAAATTTATATAAAAATATCTGAATATTTTTATAGAAAAAATCCGGAGAATTTTTTTAAAGTGATAATGAGTTTAATAACCAAATTGTATTCGTTAAAATGTTAATTGTAGCGAAAATTAATTTTGATTCATATAATTAATATTCATTCTGCTTAACTATTAAAACTAAAAAATGAATCAAAACACAAAAGGACAAAGTCAGAAATCGCTCAGAAATGTCGATTTAACTATTCGGTGCCAGTAAAATTTTAAATCTCAACAAGAAAAAGTAGTAACAGGAAAAGTAGTAACATTGTGGATGCCCCAAAATTATTAATACTCTATGATCAAAAGTTAAAGATTATTTTTAAAAAATCACACGACTTAATTATCTATTCAATCATTTGTTTTATAAGTTGCTATAAGTGTCTTTGACATCTGACAGAAGTTTCATATCATTTCATCTACCAAGTTACACCATAAAATGATAAATCCTACCGGCTAATAAGCATTTGGCAATATTAACCTACGTTACCTACCAATATTAACCTGCATATGTTTTTTAAAAATCTAGTCTACCTAATACCCACACTTGCTCAGCAAGTAGTTGCAGCGAAGTGATTTTTCGGCAAACTTGTCGCCAAGTTTATGGCAAATCCTCACTGGGTAATTGTTAGCGTGCAAGTTGTTATAAACCTACAACTGTAGAATAGAAACAACTTGACAGCAAGACTTGCAGTTAATTTGAAGTAAAATATTCGATCAAGATAATGTCAATAACAGACAAACAATTTTTAAAATCAAGTTGAACTAAAGTTACTAAACAATCTGATACCAACCTAAACGAATCTTCTTCTTAACTTGCGGTCAGAGTGACTATTGGGGTTAGAAACCACTATTGCCAAATTAAGGGTAAGTAATTAAATTGATATCTACAGATGATTGAGATCTAATAACAAACAACTTGCACACCATTATCTAAGCCACGATATTCAAAATGAATTGATCACGTTGATGTCAAAAACAATTTCCGATTAAATAAATCGTAGGGTAAAAGAGGCAAACTATTATTCTATTTTGCTCACCTGCACTAGAGACTGTAGTCGAATTAAATGTCAAATGTCAGTTATCTTAAGATTTTATAACATATCAACCGGAACAATAGAAGAAAACCTTATCGAACTTATTGCTGTCGCTGAGTCGACTGGAGAATGTCTAACTAATGCAATACTGGAAGTGCTAGAAAAAAATGGATTAGATATTCAAAACCAAGGCCAAGGAGGTGGCCAAGGATGGATAATGGTGTAAATACAGTTAGCATAAATAGTGAAGTTAAAACTCGAATATTTAATATTAATCCCAAGGTATTTTTTACACCTTGCGGGTGTCATAGTTGGAATATATTGTTAGTAGACGCAGTTAATTCTTTTGCGGCAGCAAAAACACGTTTTGGTTTTATTCAGAAAATTTAGTTGCGATTTTCAATATCCAGCAAACGCTGATCGATAATCAAAGGCAAATTAAGGCTTACTCTAAAGCCTTTATCAGGCAGAAGGTGGGAAACAGAATCAAGGCACTGAAGGCTATAATATTGCAATTTGATGATGATATTGAATGCATTAAAAGCTTTAAAAAATACACGGATGAATCAGACAAATTCAGTGATTGTGATTTCGTTTTGAACGAAATACTCAGCTTAGAATTTATCAGATCATTTATGGCATAAAATATTATTGCGTGTTAATATCATAAGCAAATTATGACAATCTGTAGAAATCCATTTAACACTACAGTACTCGCGCCTTATCTAAGAGATACAAGCCTCAGTCGAATTCGATTAATTTCGGGACCATTCGTTTCCGGCGGCAGCTTCTCCGAATATCTTTTTAATTTGTAATAACGAATAAGGTTAGTACGGTTTTAGCTGTCAATTTTAGTGTATGTTGTCGTAAAATCTATAATGTATCCAACGGATACTTTGCGAGTACTCTAGTAAGTATTGTATAATTTATATTTTTGATTTTTTCTTTGTGTTTTGGATATGTTTACATTGTTTGGAAATTGGTCTGGCCACATTGGTTTGGTTGTTGTGGTTTGTTAATGCTTGATAAATAACTGTCATTTTTATTTAAATTTTTTAATAAAAATTAAAATGTTATTGTATCTTATGGATACAACGGGGGGTACCTTTGTATATTTTGTATTTAATCACCAGCGGTATTTTTTTCTTCTGGCAAAATGGCTACAAATAAAAAGTTTTACAATCTGGAAAGTAAAAAGGACATTGAAAAAATGCATAAACTTTTATTTGACGAATAGAGTGATGACGATGTGAATGCACACTAAAATCAAAATCCTGAACCCATCCATTATGATGCTGGAGAGGAATATGACACAGATGGATCTGAGAGAGTAGAAAAAAGGCAGGAAAATTCAGAATCTGTACAAAGTCATGTCGATTCTGCTAGTGCTGAAGGAGACGTATACTTTTATAAAGCTGAAAGAAAAATTAATACAAAAATTGTAGAGCGGTTTTCTTGGAAGAAAGTCCCACTTCCTTCCAGAAAAAGAACTGCTAAGTAAAATTTTGTAACGTTTGGATTTTCCCCCCGTTACCTATGTATCCTCATCCTCCTTCGTATTTGGCCAATCCCGATCTTCGGCGAGCGTAACTTATGTGAATTAACCCGGCATTTGCGAATATGACTGCGGGCGATCAGCAGCGTGGCGTGTTATCCTAGCCCTTAGTATCGACAACCACGGTGAGTTTACTGAGTCTCAAGACGCTTTTGTGATTCCGCCTGTCATTATATTACATGGGGTCTACTACAACCTCAATTGCAACCACGACACACTACTAAGGATAGCGTACTGATACCGTATGCCACCAGTTGTGATGATCGAATGCTAATTGCTGTACCATTATATCATTACATCATTCCATCATTACATCACTACGTCATTACATCATTACCGTTGCCGTATTAGCCGAACCGAACATCCAACACCTTAAGACTGTAGTACCGTAGATAAGTACATAAAGATTAAGCATTTTCTTATCGTGGCTGGCATTAGCCTCCACTGGCGCCCAACTTTTGATTGCGTTGTTACTGCTAAGCATTTTTTTTCTTTTTTCTTTATTTTTTTACAAATAATTATAATTAGTTCATTAGTTAATATATACATATAATTTCATTTCAAGGTTGTTTATGTGCACTTCTGTGCAGATTAACAAGGGCTGAGAGAAGAAAATATGACCGCTTAGCAAGTTTAAAACAGTTTTTTGTAAATTGTCAATCTTCATACTCGGTTGGTGAGAATGTTACACTAGATGAAAAATTTGAAGCTTTTAGAGGGAGATTTTCCTTTATCCAATATATTCCATCAAAACCCGCAATATATGGAATACATTTTTTTGCTCTAGTCGATTCTAAGACCTTATGTACCTGTAATACGGAGATTTATTCCGTATAGCAGCCCGAGGGTCCTTATCAGTTAAGCAACAAAAGTTTATATGTGGTTGAGCGTATATCACTTCCATATTTAATTCAGGTCGCAACATTACCGCCGACAATTGGTTTAGTGCCGTTTCGCTTCTAGAGACACTAACAGATCTTCATTTGTCATTCGTTGGATCTTTAAAGAAGAACAAGTGGTAAATTCCTATGCTACCAAAAGATATAAAAAACTGAGAAGTATTTTCCAGTGTGTTTGCATATAGGGAGGAAGGAACACTTACATTCTACGTTCCTCAGAATATGAGCAATAATAAAGAAAATGTGTTATCGATTTCCAGCATGCATCATGATGGTGTTATGGATGAAGAAACAGGAATAGAGAAAAAACCGGAAATAATCACTTATTATAATAAAACCAAAGCAGGAGTCGATATTGTTGATAAAATGTGTTTTGCTTACAATGTAGCTATAAACACCCGTCGATTGCCGATGGTGATTTTTTTTTCTATGTTAAATTTTGCCGGTATCAATGCTCAGGTAATAAATTTGGGCAATGGAAAGGATCCACCACTTCGTAGAATATTTTTGAAAATTCTTGGGAGAGAATTCGTCAAACTAGTCGTCGAACTAGTCAGCAGAACAATTCTCGAAAGCGTTGTAAACCTTGTCAAATGAAGAAAAAAAAACGCGCCTAACAAAATACAATTGTAAAATATGTAGTTCTTATCTCTGTTGCAACATTCCGCTTTCGTGTGTCTAGAAGGATGTATGCAAAGAAACCTAAATGTTGAAGATCAAACAGATAATAAATAATAAATACATAATACGTACAAAAGTTTTGTCATTTTATTTTATTATATTTTATTATATTTTTAGAGAATTCTCACGACACTAATGTCATGTTTTCTAAAATTTGTCATTGTGTATCTGCGGAATATACGGCGAGGACCCGTGTTTCAATCTGAGTACGAATAACGCAGTGTTAAGCATTGCTCTTGAACATTTACGTACATTTTGTGGTTGGATAAAAGAATATCGACAAACGGAGTTCGAACAATGCTTGTTTGACGCTCGTCAATCTATTGAAAAAAGTAGTTGTGATCTGTCAAAACAGTTTAAAAATAAATGGTAGCCCAGAAGAAAACTATGTTCGATTATGAAAGCAGCGATTAACCTAAATAGTCTCTCAAAAGCCGGTACGAGAGTGATTTTATTAACACTATGATTGATTCCATAGTTAGCAATATGGATTCAAGAGATATCTGTAAATCAGTATTTTAAAAATTTTGATTTTTTTCTATGATTTAATTAAATTAAAAAATATTCCAAAAGAGCATATATTAAGAAATTTTCAAGATTTATATGCAGTCCTGCGAGTGGGTGAGAGCAGTGACTTCCAACCATACAAATTATATGAGGTATTACAAACAATGATTCCAAATTTAACCAACTTCATTAAAGATGTGAAAAAGCTGCTGCAATATATAACAGAAAATAACTGTACACAAATATTTATATTGTCATTTGAATTTTGTTAACAGTACCAGTAAGTTCAGCCTTCGCTGAAGGAATGTAAGCCACAGCCTCCGCTTTTCAAAATTAAAACTAATAAAAAATTATTTAAGAAGTACAATGGGCCAGCAAAGACTTTCAGCTTTAGCAATTTTATCTAATGAAGCAGACACAGCATTTAAGCTGGATTACAATACAGTTATTAAGAAGTTCAGTAAGGCTAAAAGCAGGAAATTTCTGTTTCTTCCTGTACTGTTAGTTATTATTTAATAATTTTAGTTAAAGTAAAGATATTTGCATGTATGAATAAAAATTTGATAGTTTCAACGCGCTAGATTGCGCTACCAGAGGGCCTCGCTAAATTTATCTCACCCACATCAAATTTAGGTCTTGCCCCGCCGCCGTATATATATATATATATATATATATATATATATATATATATATATATATATATATATATATATATATATTCACTCACCAACTCACAAATTATCAAGATATTTAGCGAAAACTCTACAGCCGCTCATGGAAACATCAATGTCCTACATCAAAAATTCCTTTCATTTCATTGAGCTTCTTCAAAGGTACAGCATATCCGAAAGTGATATTCTTGTTAGTTTCGATATTGTCTCGTTATTTACAAACATTCGCCTTCCAGAAACTCTAACCATTATAAAAAACAAACATCACACATCAACGGATATTCTTAGTCTTATTAAACATTGCATATCCAATACATATGTCATCTTCGAAAATAAATTCTTTAAACAAATTCGTGGAGCTCCTATGGGCTCCCCTCTTTCTCCGGTTATAGCCAATATTTTTATGGAACACTTTGAAGCTCAAGCAATTAACACCAGTCCTTTGAAACCTACTTGCTGGTTTCGATATGTAGATGACACCTTCGTCATTTGGCCACACGGACCACAATCTTCAAATCTGTTCCTTTCGCATTTGAACAGTATACATCTCCAAGTTCAATGTACAATGGAGACTGAAAACAATTCTGCCCTGCCTTTTCTTGACGTTCTAATATCAAAAAGGCCACACCAAAGCTTCTACTATTCAGTCTATCGAAAACCCACCCACACAAACCGTTATCTAAATACGAACTCACATAACTATCCATCCCAATTAAATTCGGTAGTCAAAACTTTAGTCACGAGATCACTAAGATTATCGGATAGGGAACATAGGCAAACAGAACTTAATTCATTAGAAACGGCACTAATTCAAAACGGCTATGACATGCGTCAATTAAAAAGGATATTCATAAAGTTCAGGCAACTGATCATACCAACCATTCCACTAGAGAATTGTCTCAAAACCCAAAAGTTCTTCTGCCCTACATCAAGGGAGTTACAGATAAAATTTGCCACGTATTCAGATCCTATAATATTGAAATGATATTTACAACAGAAAACAATATATCCAGTTTCCTTAGACCAGTGAAGGATAATATTCCACAAGAGTCACATGGTGTCTATGAGATTCTTTGTTCTGCTTCCAATCAAATATCGGCCAAACTAATAGACGTATCCAAAATCGCATATACGAGCATTCTCTCGCCGTCCGAAACTCGGATCTCTCCTCGACTTTAGCAGAACATCATATCCAAACGGGTCACAAAATAGATTTCGACAAGGCCAAAGTAATCGCACCTATATATTCCTACAAACCCCGCATAATTCGTGAAGCAACTGAGATCGAAAAATATCGATTTGGTCGACACTGGTTAAACAAGACGGATCGCGGTTTTAGAGTTTCAAATACATGGAAACCGCATATTTCCAAATTGCCCATCCGAAACCCTTCCAATCAAACGTCCACCTCCCGTTTCACGCCCTCAACCGAGCGCCCCATCCACAACCTCACCTATTAAAGCAGAAGTCACGTTCACACGTTCAGCACGTTCTTTTCTAATTGTGAACTCTGGGGAGTAGGCAGATTGAGGCCTCGGAGTAAATCACCTAGATTCTCTTGAAAATGGCTTCAAAGTGGAAGCCAAAACGTCGAGATTTTACAAATCTCTATTTTTTTTTTGGAGTTTTTTGACTTTGAACTGCGTCCAATGAGACAACAGTAGTCTGGAGTTATACACCCCCGACCGTTGGGTTCCACAATCTCATGTGGAACGCACAATAACCTGCGTCTCCGCCATAATGAGCAATGATTAGTTGCTTTATCAGGAGGAAGCCCCACCCATCCCTTACATTGGAGGATACATGTTTCGTCTGTTGGTGGTTAGACTCATCAGGGTACCGACATATGTTCTCGCTTCAAGAATAGGGAGCCCCCTCCATCATAAGCCACCCGACGAGAAGTCGGTAAAAATATGGGTTGTTTGATTGTGGAGGGGGTATTATATATATTTTATATAAATTATAACGTATTTTGTAATCGGTAAAAAAAAATGTCGGCGGTTTTTTAAAGTAGATGGATTTATCCAGCAACGGATTTATTTAAAATTGTGTCTAAAAAATTTATATTCTTGTGCTGAAGCATTAAAAATATTAAAAAATCGTTACCGCCATGAAGCTATACCAGAAAAAAAAATGACACCTTATATAAGGATTTCAGTAATAGTAGGGAAACAGTTGAAGGTGCATCTTGTAGAGGTCGTAATTCCACGTCAACTAATGAAACAAACATTACCAAAATCAACGATATTTTACTATAGAAAAAGATAGATTGAAAGAGATAAAAAGAGACATGGCAGAAAAAACGTCCATATTTCTGGACAAATGACCAAAACAAATCATGGCATTTGCATATCGCACAATCGCTCACCACAATAATTATTCGATGTATTGGTTCCAGGCCTATGGCCAAACAAATTCCATTCTAAAAACGTCACAAGACGTGGCACCGTGTGACTTTTTCTTGCTTCCTTCATTCACGAAACCATGTTGTGGATACGGTTTTGAGTCCATAGAAGCTAATCAAAAGAGTTCGCTAGCCGCATTGAAGGAAATAAAGTATGTAAACTTTTTCGAAGACTGCAAAAACTTTGATATAGGTGTACTACACTGAGAGGAGATTACTTTGAACGACACTGAATAATTAAATAATTTGTGTTTTATTTTAAAGTTGCTTTACTTTGTGAAAATATAATTTAAATAATGTATAGGGTAATTTTTTCAGTGCGTCCAAACTTTAAATTTAAATAAAACATCAACCAAATAAGATGCCTTGAAACTATTTATTTTCTGTGAGTTAACATTCAATGATATTCATGTTTGAAAACAAATTTGCATTCTGTCAATCCAATTTCCGATCTCTTTTTCAGGCAATTGGGGTCTTATGTCCGCAATTGTCTGAGTTATGTTGGCTTCCAAGGCGTCAATAGTTGCTGGTTTATCAACATAGACCAAATGTTTAACATAGCCTCAAAGAAAATAATCTAAAAGTTTTAATTATACGTCTTTGGTGGCCAATTAATAGCACCGTTCTTCGAAATAATTTTCTCACTGAATTGTTCCCTCAATAAATCGATTGTTGCGTTGGCCGTATGACATATGGAGCCGTCCTATTGGAACCACAACTTCTCCAAATCAATACCATTGAATTTCGGAATTAAATAATCCATGTAGTCGAATACCAAAGCTCAAATTGCCGTGAACGACGACAAATTGATAAATTCGGATCTTCATCAACACTGCCAGCAACAGCGGCGATATTTTCTTAGGAATGCACAGTTTTTTGTCTTGTTTTTGCTGTAGTAATGATCAGCGCGAAATTCGTTCCTAATTTGTCGATAATTCGGCGATATTATTACGATGTTCAAAATCAGGAAATTCTATAGAAGTTTGGCGTAGAGAACACTGATTTTGATAATATTTGATAAATTTAATATTTGAAAAATTTTGATAAATTTTGATATTTCGACAATTTGCAAGCATTGCTCTGGTGTTAAACGTTCCACGATGATTTGCCAGACTAATGAGACACAAATTTACAGACTTGGGCGCAAACTCAGAGTTCGTTTGACGTCGATCATATCGAAAATTCGAAGAACCAAAAAAAATACCCTTTATTTAATATATCCCAAAAAATGTGTTTATTTTGATATGGTTATACCTCGGCGATTATTTTATAGTTCGACGTCTCCGGATACTTATAGAGAGCTAACAAAAAAATTCTAGACGAAAAACCTGCTTACAATTTCTAAAGTTGTTCATCCCCGAAGTTTATTTCTGAATGGCTTTCTATTCATTCAACTTAAACACTCATCATACTAATTTTTCCCAGAGATAATTCAATAGATAAAATTTCAAAATTCCATTCATTCAAGATGCTATGTAATATATTTTCAATGATTTGCCCTCTAAACCCATAACAATGCTTTGAGAAATAGCAGATTTCCAAGGACAATTAGCTTGTTCTAAGAATTTCCTAGCACGATTTACATTTTCGAAGTAAATATTGGACGATGATTTTTTATCATTTCTATTTAAAAAAAATCACAGGGTCTCAAAAAGCAGAGAAAGCCGCGCTTCATGTATACCAACTGTTACGGTTATATTTGTTTACCAGGTTTAGTTGTATTATGTTGGAATTTAAGTTATTCAGACTTTCCATATTTTGGCATTTTGGCGGATGAACTGAAATAAAAATGGAGAACATTTTGCGTCGAGTCTGGAGGAGGTAATTAACGTATATCCGTGGTTATTTTGTGTATCCGGTACTGCGTATTAAGTTGGGATACATGGCCGTACTTTATTGCGACAGTATCGAGAATTTGTGAGAGTTGATTACGTGTTTTCTTGATCAATTTTTGCTCATATTTGAATAGGCTTTAACAGAGGGTCGCTGCCATGTTTCTTCAGTTTATATTTATTTTAGCCCTAGAATTAACGCATCAATTTTAATTCGTCACTTTTCATTCACCTCAGTCCGATACTGATACCTTGGTTGATTGGCAGTACTCTAACGGAGAGCTACTGAATTACTTCGGGGACTTTATATTTTGAAGGAACCATTTTTGGTCTCCTCCCTTCAGATTCTCTTTTCGACTACCTTTGAAAACAGTCGACTGTGTAGTCATAGGCCTTGACCCAGTCTAAAAATTACCGCTGATTAGAGTTTTGGAATTCAGAATATTTTGGGAATAGTGCCGAGTTTATTTATCAGCTTTGCTGGATTTTATTGCTAAAACACTGCGAGCTGCCCCAGAAGCCTATGGAGGTATAATTTTGGATCATCTTAATTAGAGACCCGTCGTGGCCGTAAGAATAATTTAACTTCATTAAAATATTTCTCATGATATTAATAAAATCTCTCTCTAGTTTTTTTGGTAGAGAATCGTTTCTATCTTTTCATATATTTCCTGTCCACGTGGTTGATCCGGATGAATCTCTGGTTTCTTTCCACGCAAGTCCTTAGGTGTTTTTAAAGTCCTCGCGACCCACAGGAGCAGACCCACGGAATATTTGAAACCGTAAGGGATAGACAGACCAACGTTCTGCCTCATGTGGCATGTACGACACTCATCGGAGAGTTTCATGGATTGACTGGCCAAAGATAAGTTATCATCCTACTAGTCACATTAGATTAAATTCATTACTGTTTATTGTCTACAAAACGTCATTACTAAATTGCCTGTATATTACTAACCTAGTTAATTTAACATTGTAACCGAATCCCTTTCATGTTCTTTTGGCTTTCACGATACTGTTTTACATAATGAAAGTAAATGTCTAAGTACTGAGTAATGTTTTCTTTTGTCGCCTAACATCTCATGTTCTCTGAGCATTCATTAGCCCTGGGTCTAATAATAATAATAATTATTATTATCGTATTAAAACATATTTTTTTTAAGGGAGCTTTTTTTGAAGCCCGAAAGGGGTAACACGACTTATAATAAAAAGGTTTGTTATTCAATCAAAATTTCACCTATATTTAATCAAAAATTAGCCATTGCAGTAGATGTTAAATATGTGCTTCAACGAACGGACATAGACTAGCAATTAACCCTTCCCAGCACCCTTCTTAAGCTATTATACTTTAGTTTAAATTCCACAGAAGATTTCTTGTCTTACCCAACTGAGAGGCTATTCCTTATCGGATTTAATACTCTTCCCTGATAAGCTCCGGCAACTGTTTCAAGATTCACTATTCTTAAAATGTATAGATATGCTTTTATTTAGTAGTTTTCATATGATTTTCCTTAACAGCAAATTTGATTTCATAAAAAAATAGTTCAGTTTTCTAAAATAGGTCAGTTTTTATAGTCGAAGATCGTAGCTGTGTCTTTCTTTCTTTTAGCAAAATATATTTTTTTAAATCGATGGTTATCACACACATTAACATATACATCCACATGGCACTCATCTTTCAATATATAGATGAGAATTTAGCTGAATGATTACATTAAAGTTTTGTAATCTTTTTTTTGCTTATTTACTTATTTGTGTTACGATTACAGCAGCAGTTCGCCGGAGACAGTTGGATCGTAAGTCATAAATTAATCTCGTCGGCACTTCTATAAGGATTTCAACCAGTTCTTCGGAATCAAAAAAATAAACCCTTAAACTGGGAAAAGGATCTACCTACTCCACAAAGACTCAGCTAATTGCAAAAATAATTTAAGAATCACAAGCGCAAGTTCAGAGACAAACAAAAAATATAAATAATTATAACACAAAAATGGAAATTTAAAGGTGATGCTTACAAGTACCCTACTTAACTAGGCATATTTATTTTCCATATTCTACATACTTTCATCGACTTTTCTACATAATTTCCAGTTTGTTTCAGACATTTGTCATAACGCTCAACAAGCCTATAAATTCCGATATTTGACATCTGCCGTCTGCGAAGCAGCCCAATCCATGACTGCAGTTTTAACTTCTTCGTCATCGTTGAACCGTCGACCACCAAGGGGCTCCTTTAAGTACCGAAACAAGTGCAAATGACTGGGTACAAGGTCTAGAATGTAAAATGGATAATCCAGTTGTTCCCATCCAAAGGACCTGATTAGACGTTGTGTTTGTGTAGAAACCTGTGGCCTTGCATTGTCATGAAGCAACATCACACCGAAAGGCAGTAGGCCACGCCGCTTATTTTGGATGGCACACCGGGGTTTTCTCAAGGTGACACAATACGAATCAGAATTGATTGTTGTGCCTCTCGGCATAAAATCCACTAACAAAATCCCTTTCCTATTCCAAAAGGCAGTTGCCATGATCTTTCGTGCTGAAATTGTCTGTTTGGCATTTAATCTGGTTGGCGACGCTGTGTGTCGTCATTCCATTCACTGTTACTTGGACTCAGGAATCATGTGAGACACCCAAGTCTCATCCCCTTAACGATGGGGTCTAACAATTAATTTCCTTCCTGATTGATTCGAGGTAAAAACGATAAAGCACAGCCCAATCTCTTTATTTTGTGATCGTCAGAAAGCAATTTTGAAATCCAGCGAGAACACAATTTTCGATAATTTTACTCTCACTCATAGCATTATCACCGGAAACCTCCCAAATCTGATGGTGAATTTCGGCTACTGCCAATTACAGATCGATCTCATAGTCGGTGGGCCACTCAATTTTCTTTAACATTATAAAGTTCTACAGCTCAGCACAGAGACTGGCGATATGCTTGCAAAAGGCGCCTAAACGCGCGCAAAGCATGCTGGTAGCATACGTGTAAGAGCACTGCGGCGATTGGGCGTCATTCTCACTCTCATTCACAAACGGATCTTATTTAAAAAATACCCCTCGTATCCTTTTATAAGGAACCTTGTATTTTTTATAAGGAACCTCGTATCTTTTATAAGAAACCTCGTATCTTTTTATATCTTGGGAAAAATATATCTTGGGAAAAAGTATTTTTCTAAAGGTATTTTATATTCAGTGTAACCGTAAACGTGCTATAATGACGGATGGCCTTGTTACCAGAGAACATATGGATTTTTACTTCAAAATTGAAAGAAACAAATAAGAATTAAATTGGATAAGTTGGAAATGATAAACAACTGTTATATTTACCTTTGTAATGAGTCTTTTAATAGTGTTGACGGCTATGCTGAACTTTTAGAAAATTGAATAGCCGGGCCCGGTGCAGTACAGAATATCATGTCATTTTTTACATAACTATTATGAATGTTATTGTTAAATATTTTGTATGTTAAACGGATTTAAGGTTGAATTCAAAAACAAAAGTATTTTTAGCAATGAGGTGAATGTTAATTTTATTATATCAATAAATAAACAAAATTGCATTATAAAATATGAAGAGAATCAATGGGATATATGGAACTACTACATTATCTATAAAAAGGCACCATTTGGTGTAATTTATACCCCGGATGATTCGGTGGTCCATAGTTTTTGGAAGATGAGATGGGTAAAGCGGTTACCTTTAAATGGGGGTAAGGGTAAGTAAAAGTTGGTGGTACATCGCACAGAGTTGCTGAAATAATTGATATGTTACTCATCAGATTTCTTAAATTAATGTTTTCTCCTGAAATAGAAATGCTAATAGGTAGCCAAAATCAAGCGATTTACATGCCTAGACTAAATATTTTGATTTAGTTACAGCACATTTCAATATAAAACAAAAATCGAGTTATTCATGCAATTTTTTGTAAATATGATCTAAATAAGATCTATTAAAACTTGGATTATTGAGAGGGTGTATATAGCTGTATACATATACTACATACAGCTATAATGCCAATATTTGAGTGGTATTATTTTCAAAGCAATAATCTTAGAATTTTTGAATCACTCAACGTTAGAATTATATATGAACCACTCAACGTTGGAATTATATTATATAATATATAATATTATATAAGATTTGTCAATATTTAATTTATCTGCTATCTCACGGACTGTGTTATTTGTTTTGTGTGTTTATGTTTGAATAACTTCATTTCTGAAGTTAGATATCTATCCTAATCAACAAATTTAAATTTATTGATATTCGTTGATGCTGTGTTGGGCTAAAGTATCTAAACATATACCCTTTGATGTGCTAATGATTTGGACGGAACCAACAGATCACGTAAGTGATTGTAATTTTTGTTTGACAGCTGTAAAGGGTACCATAACTAAGTCGAAACATACCATACTATATAGTACCCAGACCTGTCATCTGCAAAAAGACAAATCCCATGTATCGTTGAATTGTTTATGACAACACCTCCAAATCCAGTAGAAACTCAAGAAGCTGCTGTTAGTCAAGACAATAACATAGATACAAAGTGAATAGTGACAGAGTGACATTATGAACTAAGTACTTCATGATTTCGTACCTACCAATGATGTGGTACCTGATTTATATTTATCTAAACGACAGGCTGAGCTTTTGAGAGCTACTAACGGCTGGAATCCACTTTCTCCCAGTACAAAAATTGCATATTTTCGCAATCGTGACGATGAATTAAAACTTTATTTTTCTCAAGCAAATAATTTGGTCTATTGTTTATTGATATTCATGCACTAGTGAATCTAATAAATTTTGATTACGATTCAAATCACTTGCGATTGTTCATTGACTCACCAAAAGATAGTTTGAAATCAGTGTTGTTGGACAGCGGAAACATACTTCCTTCAGTACCGATAGCCCGTGGTACTAATCTGAAAGAAACCTACGAAAATATGAAATTCCCTCTGGAATAGATTGAAAATAGTAAATACTCCTGAAAAATTTGTGGAGATTTGAAAATAATTGCTCTTTTGCTTGGACTGCAGCTTGGTTGATGGTTGCAGCTTGGTTTCATAAAACATTGCCATTTTGTTTGCGAATGGGACAGTAGAGATATAAAAAATCACTATATAAAGAAAGAGTGGCCCAAGCGTAACTCATTTTCTCCAGGACAGGAGAATGTTAAAAATGCACCTTTAGTGGACTCTGAGGACGTACTTTTACCACCCTTGCTTATAAAACTCGGCCTCATAAAAAAAGTTGTAAACGCGATGGACAAAAATGGTAGTGGGTTTTTATATCTGAAAGAGAAATCCGCAAAATTAGCGACGCAAAAATGAATGGTGGGGATATTAATAGGTCCTTAAATAAGGGAGGATAACAGCTTTCAGTAAAATCTCAATGATCTTGAAAAACCCGCGTGGAAATGTTTTGTTAACGTCGTAAAAAACTTTTTGGGTAACCACAGAGCAAAAAAATACAAAGATTTAATTAATGAACTTTTGATCTCATTCAAAGCTTTGGGGTGCAATATGTCCTTGAAGATGCACATCCTGGACTCACATTTGGATTTTTTCTCTGAAAACCTGGATGATGTGAGTAACGAATACGGCGAGAGAATCCACCTGGATATTTCCCTTATAGAGATATGATGTCAAGGAAAATAGAGTCTTGGGTTAGTCGATTACTGTTGGGAATTGAAAAGAAACTTACTGAAAGCTAAGTAAGTACTCGAGAAAATCATAAATATTGTTTATAATAAGCGTAAGTGTATTTTCGGACATTCTTTATAAAAATATATATTTGAATGTCACAAAGAAAGCTAACATGTTAATATTTGTATGTTAATATATTCTTGTTAGGTGGCTATAGTACTATCTAAATTAGACAGGCGTTTTTGTGTGACAAAAAAAGTTTGAATTTTGTTTTGATCTTTCCGGAAAATCGGATGAAATTATATTTCTTAGGCTAAAAAGCTGTCTCATGGCCATTACATTACATACTTACTCTGTCGTTCAATTAAAACTTGATCTTTGCTAACCTCTTGTGTTTGGAAAAGCCCAGTAACTGACACTGAAAGAATCTATTTACTTTTAGGCCTGAGAAAAAATCTTTTCGAGTTTTAATCTCTAATCAAACAACTTCCAGGCCTGCCAATTTTTTTGTTGAGTTTATCAGTTCAATCAAGTAACTTCAAGTAATGTTTTTTTGGATATATGCAGAAAAAATGGCCAGACTCGAACCGGCTATCAACAGGCGAACTTTTTAGATCAACCCGCCATCGCCACCAACATTATTCTATTTTTCTTGAATTCAACATACAATATTGTTCAAAATTCCCACAAAGACAAATATATCTTCGGGAATATTTTCGTTGAGTAGGGTAATGCGAGGTAAAATCGGGACGCTATAGGAAAGATTAAATAAAAAATATTTCAAACATTATTGTTTAACTTTATTACCCTTCGTTTAGTTTAACTTATTAATCACATATTTGGCCAACGATATCGTAGGTTTCATTAAAATAAGTAATAAAAAAATAATAATTTTCAAAACTTTTTACGATTTTGCTTCATATCTGGTCCAAAATCGAGTAAACTCTCATCTTACACCCGATTTTGCCCCTTAACAGCGGAAGCAATTGAATTCATCCAGTTCATCTTGTTCCCAACCAGTATAGCGTTCATGGGACTATTTCTTACATTTAAGACATTGCAATACATACTTCAGTGCAATAAATACATGCATTGTCTGAAACCTTTTTCTTTTTGGAATTTTTAGAATTTGCTATGTTACCACTAAGTTTCGGAACATTTTTTTTTGTTCGTTTTTTTGGCGTCATTTTCTTCGAGTTCTAATTTATAAGATGATGAAGTAAGAACAACACTTATACCTCGACGAGCATTTGTAGTTGTTTTTCTTACAACAGAAAGCTTAGATAAAATATCAGCTGGCAAAAAAGCTAAAGACAACGCCAATTGCCATGAAGTGCTTTTTATCCATCTAACAATTCAACATAGACACCTGAAGCTGACACACACAAAACTGCGGTCGTCGATTGGTGTATTACTTCCAAAATGGCATTTTGCATACATTCTTCACTCCAGGATTGTCGGTTCGTCGTTCTTATTCGTCTTTGTGAACTGTAACAATATATCATGCTAAATAACGTTAAATAAAAATAAAAGAATGACCTAATAACTGTACAAAAGCGGGTGCCACCCCGTATTACCCCGTGTGGTTTTACCCCAAACGCATCAAAGAGAAACAAAGTAATTAAATAACCTAAAAACATGCCGCAATAAAGATTCAGCCAATGTTCGTTTAACCTTAATACATACCTAATCTTTGCAATAAAAGCAAGTCCACTTACCTTGATGCACAAAATTATAGTACACCTTTGAAATCCGTCGTATATTAAATCAAACCTTCGTAAAAACTTTTTTCTTAAATATTTTCTACGAGCGTGCACGCACGTCATCTAACTTTTGTTGGCAAGCAATTCAAGATGGCTGACTACAGTGAACAAAGCGCGCGAAAATTTGAAACGCATTAGAAAACCTTAGTGCCATGTCCCGGTTTTACCCCCATACGCGGTTTTGGACTAATTTCCCCTACCGTTGTTAAAAGCAGAGACTTGAACCATCAAATGAAATGAAGAATATAAAAGCAATAGAAAGCAGTTATTTCGTGAAACGTAAATGTTAGCGTGTTTTCTATTTGGGGATTTTTCTCTAACTGTATAAATAAGTGAAATTCCAACTAATTTAGTGCGCCCTTTACGATAAATCGAACTCGATATCAGGCTGATTTTCGAATTTACTTTGTTGTAGAATTTAGTTCAAAGAATAACAAAGCATTTAGAGGTCCAGTATTTGTATTGAGATCGATTCCAATCCGACATATCAATGTGTTCTTCAACCGTGCAGTCAATTACACCAGATGGATTCTTTTTATCTTATTTTACCATTGATTTTTACCACTGATTTGTATGCGAACTTGAAGGATGCATGTTTCACGTTTTCTAGATGGCATTTACATTTTGGGGTTAGCCTATATTGCCGCAATAATTTTCAAGTGTTATTTAATATTGTCGTGTTTACTGGAAAAAAATTGAAGATGTTACAGAAAGAAGTTTTTTTGTGGACCCAAAAGCATCAATTTATAATTCTGAATTATGTTTTTTGTTGTATTTAATATACTAAATAGGATAACATACAAAACTAAATTTAGATTTCTCTCTTCTGGTAGTCGCTTTTCAGTCATCGTGGTCCCAACTACACTCTGTCGAAAGTAATGAGTTACTAGTGGCCACTGTGCTCATCATTTTCATTATTTTTCAAACTTTTGACACAAAATGATGTGACCGAACTATGCGTCGTTGAATTGTCGAGGGTAGTCATTTGTGCACGTCCAACTATAGATCTCTTAGAACTGGGATATTGATTCGTTGTGCCGTCTAAGGAATTCGCCGCATACGTCCACAGCAATTAATTTCAAATACTTCAATCTCTCTGCGGCAATTGGTATTTAGTGTCCATGTTTCAGATCTGTACGTACTGATGTGAAATTTATTACTCTACGTAGTTTATTCTGCTTGAAAATAATGTATTTTCTCGAGATCTATGTGAATCCTGCTAGTACAGTTGTCAAAGAAAAATGACAGTAAGTTATATGTATATAAATATATAAATAACAAAATATAGATAACAATATAAAAATAACACAATGTTATGCAAGACACGTTCGTGTATATAGTTATTTGTTACATAAAAATATTAAAAGATATAGACATACACAGTAATGTCTGCTTATAATGAACCCATTTGTTGCGAACTTTCGTTTATAATGAATCAATTTATAAAGTACGAACTAAAGTATCATTAAACGCGTGTTGTTTTATAACGAACTTTCGCATAAAATGAACATCATTTTTGGCATAATCGCAAAAAATTTTAGCTAATAACAATATACGGGGGATTCCATTTTTTAAATAAATAGATCAATATGTCAATAAAACCTGAAATAATTAATTTAAAAAACCACATTTTTCTAGAAAAATTAATTAAAATACCACCTTTCTGCTCTATTTGTACCATTTTTTAACGAAAAAAAGTTGGCAACACTGGAGCAATCGCTTGCGTTAGCTTACTGCGTAGTCAGTCTGCGTATTGAATGTGATAAAGAGGTATAATGATGAGTGAAGCAATATCAAAGAAACTACGTAAATATCTTACTTTGAATAATAATTACGATATTGTCAAAAGACTGCAACAGGTGTCAAACGAAGGTGTCAGGGAAGTTTGTTCGGAAATAAGTTTAAGTAAACCAACGGTGAGTACTACTTAAAAATATGTTTAGATGTCTTTTAAGTACAACGTCACACTACTCTGTCTTGCGGCAGCCGGTAAAACGAACAAATTTTGGGAGAAAGAAATTATATTGTACCGGTGTTGCCAGTATTTGAGAATCGGGACAAGTGTGACGCGCTTAATTTAAAACTACATACATATGTAATGTGTTGGCCCGGATGCAGCCGAAAAAATGCCCCCGAGAAAACGGATAGTGTGACGCTGCACCAAAATGCCGCAAATTTGTTTGCATTTTTAATTTTTTATCTTGTGTTCAATCCAGGTTGGTACAATTTGGAAAAATAAAGACAAAATATTGGAAATGATCGAAAAGGCCACAATTTAAATGTTATAAAAAAATTAAAATCCCGCGAATTTTGAACTTGATCCGGGACTTTTGACATGGTTTTCTCAGCAAAGAAATAAAACTGTAACCATTAGCGAGGCTATATTGCAATAGAATGCTGAATACATTGGAACGAAGATTTTTAAATCGAAGAACGTAAGTTTAGTAGACGCTGGAGAATCTTCTGCACTTGATATGGATGTTGTAGATGACTGGTTACAGAGTAAGTGGTCAACCATTAGAAAAGTCTTCAAGGATGAGGACATATTCAATGGAGATGAAACCGGCTTATTTTACAAGCTTTCAATTAATAGAATATTGAGATTCAAAGGGGAAATCTCTACAGGTGGAAAGCTTTCCAAAGAAAGAATCCCTGCGTTTGTGGTGGCAAGAAAAAAGAAAATTATTGGTAATTAAAAAATCTAAAAGCCCTAGATGTTTTAAGAATGTTGTAAATTTGCCAATAAATTACAAATCCAATGAAAGAGCGTGGATGACCACAAAGATTTTTGCAAATGAATTGCGGAAATGGGATGCTGAGTTATGCCATAAAAATCGACTAATCATACTATTAGTGGACAACTGCCCAGCTTATCCAGATGTTAAAAATTTGGGTAGCATCGAGTTAGTGTTCATACCACCGAAACACAGTCCAAATTACAGCCTATGGATCAGGGTGTTATTTATATTTTAAAAAGCTATTATCGTAGGCTTTTTCTCTTGAAAGTGGTAAATTTAACTGGTAGTGGTGGGAGTAAAATTACTATTGATTTTTTGGAAGCGATACACTTCATTCATTTGGCATGGCAGAGGGTATCGAAACAAATAATTATCAATTGTTTTCAACACGGAGGTCTTCTGAAGACTGATAATGATTTTAATTCTGACGATGATTTGTCATTGGCTGAATTGGCTGAAGAAAAATTGACAGGAAGAAAATGATAAGAATTTTCAAGATAATCCTCCTTGTGGTGAAAATGATTTCAGTCAAGTTGTCCATGCTGATGACAATCTTGTGAGTGTTGAATACTTAGATGATGGTGGTTTCTGTATCTTCTTCAATTCTGAGTTCAGTTCACATTTATAATGATGCGGATGAGGAAGATGAAGATGAAGAAACATTGAATACGGAATCAATACCAATACCAACTCCAACTACATCACAGGCACTTCGACATATCGACTGGGTTCGCCATTTCCTTTAGTCTGGCCAAAGTGGAATTTTATATTAATGATGTTCATTTCACAAAAATAAAAGAAATCAAAATAATGGATTTTTTCAAATAAGACTATTGAAAACTTGTTAATGTACCTATATATCGCATTAGATATTTATATTCCTGAAATGTGCAGGTACCTACCTGTGTTTTAATTGTTTTATTATTAAAAAAAAAAACTTCTAATATGTATGAGTGTTAATTATTGTTTACTGCGAACTTTGCTTATAACAATCCAATTTCGTCGGTCCCTTGAGGTTCGTTATAAGCGGATATTACTGTATTTGATATATTATCATAAAGATAAATTCTACTCAAGCACTAACGATTATTCAAAATGAAATTTAGTCTATGGTTGAAATTGGTTTTAAATATATTGTGGTCGAAAGCTAATAATGGATGGGCAAATGTCACTCTATCATTATATATATATATATTTATATATATATATATATATATATATATATATATATATATATATATATATATATATATATATATATATATATATATATATATATATATATAAATATATATATATATATATATGTATATATATATATATATATATATATATATATATATATATATATATATATATATATATATATATATATATATAAATTTTAAAAGAAACAATACATTATTTTTCAACAATATGCTTATATCGTCTGTTGGTGTTGTGTTAATTAATTTTTGAAAATTATGTCAATCAAATATGAGCCACAGCAGTGCAACTTTTTGCACTTTTTAATGTTTTCCATAACTTTTGTGAACACATCTGGTGTTAATGTAACGGTTGCAGCAAGGATATTGTTCTTGAAGTGTTGTATTTTGTAAACTTGTTCCTTCAGAAATCCCCATAAAAAATAATCGGGAGCCAAATCAAGAGATACTATGCCATTATAGCATCCAAATCCCATATTATTGCCTGTAGGTAAAAGGTCTTGAACAATTCGAATCCTATGAGGAAACATGTTCAAAAAAAACAACACTCAAAATTCCCAATTGTGCAGTACGTTGTCAAATCCAGATTTCTGGAGGCACACGTCCTATTTGCAACATTTTCAGTACTTTACACTTTACTAATCAGTTTGAGTTGCAATAATTATCGTTTTAATCTAAATTACAACAATTTCAATGCGTTCGTTCAGCGTGAATTTATCCATAATAAAACTTGCACATCTGTATTACACAACAGCCAAACCCAAACTGTCACAAATATTAAATATCCCAAAACAAAAATGGCGCCAAAAAATTGTAACCTTACACTTACCCCACCCTTTATATCCATAAAAATTAACATCACCGGTTTATCTAAAATTATTCCATAAGATATATTTGGATTTTTTGATTGATTTTTTCTTGATTTTTTAGATTATGGTTATGGGAGCCTCGGCCACTTTGACTATTTAGCGTATATTTTAGCCAGTATTTCATAATGCCTCATTAAAGTCAGGTAGACTGTACAAATTTCCATACTCAAATCAGGATTTGAACTCAGGATCACAGAATTGCCAGACGAGCGACTTGCCCATCTGACTACCCCAGCCGATATATGTTTTTATTATTTAGATTTTTGTGGATTTAAATTTTCGTAAACCTTGATAGCAGAATAAATTAACTATAGGCATGATACGCTGTCAATTCAAAGATTGCATAAGAAATTTTCCATATCCAAGATTATACATCAGATTATAATCAGATAATCTTATTATACATAAGATTATACATCAGCAGTTATAGGATAGGACACCGTCCTGAGAAAATATTGAATTAAAAAAACCTTCAAATGATACAATTTTTATATGCGATAGAATGTGATATTTCTTCAGCTCTCCCTCTTACTCACTAGAAAACTTATTTTATTATATCAAGCCATAAGGAAAATTTATTACACAATATATTCCGTTTTGGTAATAATGTAGAGAGCGGTATATAAAAATAAGAGGATATTAATTCCAAGAAATCAATATAAAATGAGATTAATTAATCCGTATTATATATTTTTTGAAGCAGTCCATAATAGTACCAATATGGTGAAACGTGAAAGAAGCTGCATATAATGTTTATTATTATCTTACTGATTAAATCTTTGACTCAATTTTAATATTATCATTACACATGGCTTTATATTAATTAAATGTTAGACATGAGACCTATTTTAAAATATGGGCATTGAATTACTGACATAAGCTACCAATTAACCCTGTCCAGCACCCTTCTTCGGTTATTATATTTTAG
Organism: Cosmopolites sordidus; assembly: GCA_031761425.1. Classification (NCBI taxonomy): domain Eukaryota; kingdom Metazoa; phylum Arthropoda; class Insecta; order Coleoptera; family Curculionidae; genus Cosmopolites; species Cosmopolites sordidus. Next base: position 226,687 of record JARFXV010001075.1, on the reverse strand, counting down.
TTTAAACTCTGGTAGGTTTCCGGTTTTACCCAACTGAGAGAATATTCCTTATTCGATTTAATGCTGTTCCTTGATAAGCTATTTTGGGATAACTGAAAACAAATACCATTTACACTACCGAATAACGTTGATTTTGTGGATGATGCCTATAATTTCCGTTTTCAACAGCTAGAAGAAGCTGGTCAATCATGTTTTGTAAATAAATAAATTGTAGAGTTATTTTTTCGGGAATCCATACAAATCAAAAATTACTTTGCATTTTCACAAAAACCAAATCAATCAACATATGTCCTACAACATATATAAAGGGTTATTTTTTAGTGTGTCCGAACTTCCGACAGAGGTCGCTCTAAAACAATCTGTAAGTTTGCGCGCAAGTCTATAAATATGTGTATACTTCGTAATGAATTCGCCGAATTATCGATACATTCAGAAAACATTTGACGCTGCTCGATATTAAAACAAAAATAAGACAAAAACTGTGCGTTCCGAAGAAAATATTCGCCGCTGTTGCTGGCAGTGTTGATATAAATCCAAATTTATCACCGTTTCATTTATCAAATTCGTCGCCGTTCGCAGAAAGTTGGGTTTTGTTATTCGACTACGTGGATCATATAATTCCGAATTTGAATGGTATCGATCTGGAGATGTGTTTAATTCATCGGCAAGTGAAGTTTTTCGAAGAGAAAAAAGCCGCCCGGAGTCAAATCTGGCGAGTATGGTGAACAATTGATGGTTAATATGCCATTTTTGCGCCAGCTGCCTTGTTGACGGTATTGTGGCTGCACACGACAACAGACGCTTCATAACACCCAGATAAAACACAGCATTCACATTTGACCAAGACAAATGAACTACTTGTGCAAAATTTCCTCTGAATCGGAGAAACTGAATTATTTTCAGAATTTGGCTCCCTCGGGTGCTTCCATTGGTAACTAGGTAAGTAGTAACTTGGTAACTAGACAATCCAGAAGCTGGATAGCCTAACAACACCACACAAGTACAAGTCCAGATATTACTTTATAATTATTTTATTATTATTTTCATAAATATTCATCACTGCTTGCTCAAATCACAATTTGTCTATCATCGTTTAATAACGCTATCTAGTTTAATTTAATTTCATTTGATTTTGGGTGATTTAAGATAATTTATTTTAATTTCCCTTGTATGCTAGATAAGAGCCCTGATATTATGAGAATGTTTGTTTAAGATTGAACCTTTCACTTTATATGCCTAGTTAAGTAGGGTAGTTGTGGACACCACAGATAGATTCTTTTCTTTTGTGTTATAATAGTTTTTTTTTTTATTTTTGTTTTTTATGTTGGTATCTGAATTTATGTTTGTGGGTATTAAATAGTTATTGCTGTAACTGAGTCCTTTTAGTAAAATAAATCTTTTCCCAGTTTTAAGATTTGTTTTTTATCTTTTATGATTCCGGAGAACTGGGTGGCATCCTATTGACTTGCTTGTACAATGCATTCGTGACCTACGACCCAAATGCCTCCGGCGAACGACTACCGTCGCTATAACTTAGTAACCTTTACGATTTTTTTAAGAAGAAAAAAAGTTTATGTTACAACCTCCTGATTTAACTGCTCCAGAACAGTTTTATGAGGATTTTTGACAGAAAAGCTATACGCAAATAATCCCCAAATCATACAGCAACTAAAGAACATCATCCGGGCTGAAATCGCCCGAATGAAAAAATATGTAAAAAGGCACATTTTTCGCTCACAATTGACATAATTTTCAAAAAATAATTATGGCAAAACTAACGAAATAAATATATTATACACAAAATATTCTTGTTTGTCTTGTAGTATTGTTTCTTTTATTATAAATAATTAAAATGATGCCGTGATATTTGTCCCACTCTACATTAAAAAGTAAGTTTGTTAGAATTATAATCAATAATTAAAATTAAATATGGGTTTGAATTTAATCAAAACTTATCGGTTAGATATATGCCTAATGGAGGGGCTCGAATTATGGACATAAGCTACCAATTAATCCTGCCCAGCTCCTTCCTTGGGCTATTATTACTATAGTTTGAATTCCCCAGATTTCCGGTCTTAACCGACTGAGGGCCTAGTCCGTATCGGATTTAATAGTTTTTCCTAATGAGCTCCTGCATTTGTCTCAAGATAACCATCAATGCTTAAAGTAAACAAACACAAGTCGCTATATATAATCTAACCCCTTATCATCATAAGGGTGTATCTTTTAGCCAGCGGGGCTTAGAAATATATCCATAAATTGAAAACTTTATATCATGAATGGTCCAACCAATATTTAGTAAATATTACAATAATTAAAAATTTGTTTAAATTAATTGATGTCAATCATCTGCCACTAGGGTTCTTTTCTAATGTCAATAAAGGGTATTTCTATGTTCAACGAGAAGTTCAGACCCATCGTGGTATTTGTCGTGGTGGTCCACGTAGAAAATTTGAAAATGAGCTTACTCTCCGCGATAGTGTGGTACCTGTACAATAAAAAAAGCCAGAAGTTTTAAGAATATTGCCGCAGTTCAAGCAAGTGTACCCAAAAATGACGTCTCTGTTGCTCGCTGCTCGCGAGAGTTAGGCCTGTCACCAATGACAACCTGGCGAATTTTGAGGTTGAACTTGGGCTTGCATTCATATAAGATGGTACTGGCATAAGAATTGCCGTGAATTTGCCGATTGGGTCCTAAAAATGATGGAAGCCGACAACGAATTTCATCACAAAATCATCTTTTCCGATGAGACTCATTTCTATTGGTGCGAACCTAATCCACACGTGATACAAGAGAGTCCTATGCATCTGCATAAAGTCACAGTTTGGTGTAGATTTTGCCATGGAGGAGCAATCGGTCCTTATTTGCTTAAAAATGAGGAAGGAGCCACCGTTACCGTCAATATTGAGCACTACAAGGCAATGTTCGAAATTTTTTTTTCCCGAAATTTGATGGAATCGATGCGGATAATCTTTATTTTCAATAGAATGGCGCACCACCGCATATTTCCCGAGTAAACATGGGCTTATTGCGAACCAAGTTGGTCAGTCTTGATCACCGACATCATGCGATTTAAGTCCTTTAGATGATTTTCTCTGGGAACATGTAAAAACACAGGTTTATAGCAACAAAGCTATTGGCGACTTGAGACACTAAAATTCGTTAAGCCACAATCGCCATACAGCTCGGAAAGTGCGCCAAGGTCATCGAAAATTGGCGCAAGTGGATCCGTGTGTGCAAAAAGAGCCATGTTGGCTGAAATCATGTTCAAATCGTAAATTACATATGTTATCATTACAAAAAATATGTTATCATTGTTATTGGTAGACTTTGTTCTCCTATTACTAGAAAAGGCAATAAATATGATTTTGAAATTTTTCATAATCCATCTCATACAGATTCTGTTATACATAACATATCGTATCATATTAATTCACAAAAGATGGCAGCATTTAATTAATTTATAAATCGACTGCGCAAATTATATCGGGGTACTTCGGTACTATTTGCGGCGCTCGGCAACGCTGTTTATTGATTTTTCTACCTCGCCTCCACGTTGCCGCGTTTCTTCTTTTTTCAGAAGAGATTTCCATACTTCTGGAATGTTAAGAACGTCGTTTCGCGTATTTAGCTCACCTCCTTCTCCTATTTCAAGGGCTTTTCTGATTATTCGGACCTTCTAGTTTCCAATATTCGCAATTTTTTTGGCCCCTTCAAAATTGATTTTATGTCCTGTTTGTAGATGGTGCTGGAACAGAGCGGAAGTGTTTTTTTTTGTTTTTTAAGTCGTTTTTATGTTCTTGTATTCTGGCCGATATTCGTCTGTTTGTTTGTCCTATGTAAGCAGTCGGAACAAGATATAGTATATACCCCATGATTTTCCAGTCTAACTTTGTCCTTGGAATTTTTTAGGATGTTTGCAACAGTTTTGTGCGGCTTGTAGGCTGTTCTCATCTTATGTTTCCTTAGTAGTCTGCCTACCCTATCTGTGATTCCTTTTACGTATGGAAGCAGGACCTTTAGTGTATTTGGTAAAAAACCAAAAAAAAGGATAAATAGATATATCCTAAAACCTAAACCTTATATATATATATATATATATATATATATATATATATATATATATATATATATATATATATATATATATATATATATATATATATATATATAGTTAATGTTCAATCATATTTAGATCGGGGCTTTGTGGAGGAGTTTCCATAACTTTGGCACAGTTATATAACAACCAGGTCTTATTTTTCACATCCCTTCAATAAAATGTAAGTTACCAGATCCTTTGGAGGACATGCATCCCCATATCCCCATATCATTACGAAGCCACCACAATGTTTTCAGTCACTTAAACATTCTTAGATTTTAATGCTTAGGTTTTCTCCACACCCTATGTACTCTGTCAGAACCAAAAATGATGAATTTACTTTCGTCCTCGAATATCACGTTTTTCGAAAATGAAAAATCCTTATCTCTGTGTTCTTTAGCAAATGCAAGATGTTATATTTTGTCTGTCTTACTTACATATGGTTTATTTCGTGCTAGTCTGCCATGTAAGCTGTTTCTATGTAATACATTTCTAATTGTTTGGGGATTAGCTTTTTTCTTTAACTGTGTTTCTATGTCTTTTGGTAATTTGAGAGCTGAAAATTTGGTATTATTAGCAACTTTGCGTAGAATTCAACGCTCATCGTACATATTAAAAGGTTTTCTTGAAGAGTTCCTTACTTTATTTTTTATTCGATGGTCATTGTTATAACGTGTTATAATAGTTTGCACTGTGGTGTGCGGCCTATTAACAATTTTTCTAATGTCCGGGTAAGATTTTCCAATTTTGTAATGATGAATCGCCAACTCTACACTTGTTTGGCCCCTTTGACGCCCCATTTCATTAAAGATGCAAAAATGTAAAACTTACGAGTTTATTAAAACTGCACTAATACTGCACATAACTGGACAACTAAGGAAATATTTTTTATTGCAATAAATTGACGTTGGGCGCGTTTCTATTTGGCTATAAAAAAATATTAAAAACTATTTTTTTTCAACAAGTTTGTTATTATAAGAATTTCTGGTAAAAGAAACTTTTATTTATAGTCATCTTTCCCTAAATATAAAAAGAAACATTTATAAAGATATATTTTAAAACTAATTTGAAAAATTTCTAAGTGTACCATTTCCAATTTGATATACTGTACTTCGTATTAGAAAAATATTCGAAGAGACACGTCGAAAAACAACTGTTATACATACAATTTTAAATATAGTGGAAATTAAGATATAAACATTAGTTTGTGTATATTTCATGAAGAATCGGCTAGTTCAGTTAAATATATCAATAAAGCCATTCGGGCATTGTGCTAGAAATTTGGGGCGACTGTAAATGAAAAAAACATCAGTCTTTGGGACGAGGGAATGTAATGTATTTTTCTTGGGGATTTTTCTCTAACTATATCAATAATTGAAACTCAAACTAATTTAGTGCGCTTTTTTACGACAACCGAACTCGAGGTCTAACTGATTCCGGTTAAAGCGTTTTACTTTGGCGTGCAATTAAGTTTAAACGATAACAAAGCATTTAGAGGCCCACTATTTGTAGAGACCGATTGCATTTAAGCCGACGTGTAAATGTTTATTTTCCTATCGAGCAGTTAATTACACTGGATATATTTTTTTTTTAATTATTTTTATTCCTGGTTTTAATCGAATGTCAATCTAGCTATCGGAAGGTTTTTCTCAAAATTACATTTTATAGTATTTGAGTTATACTTCTAATTTTTTTGCAATTTATGATATAGAATAAAAACTATAGAGATTATAGATGCCAATCTAACTATTGAAAAGGTTTTTCTAAAAATTATATTTTATAATTGGTCAGTTATTCTTCTATTTTTTGTATTTTAACATATAATACAGTAAAATAGTTTATAGTTTGTGAGTTAGACTTCTAATTTGTGCAACATCTGATACAGTAAAAGCTATATAGATTATAGATGCCAATCTAGCTATTGAAAAGATTTTTCTAGAAATTGTATTTTATAAAATAGTTTGTGAGTTATACTTCTAATTTTTTGCAACATATATTATAATAAAAGCTGCAAAGATTAAAAATGTTATGTTATGTTATGTAGAAGCATTGATAATGTTAGGCATTTTATTGAGCAATGTAATTGCATTAAATAGATATATATTCCTTTTTAACCTGGACACGTAGTCACAGTAACTTAGCATCGCGGTATGTTGAACATTTCTAACTTTAACTTTTTAGGTCCTTTTTAAACATGGAAATAAGTAAGTCCAATGGTGCAAAGTCTGATGAATATATCCTGTATGGCAGCAAATCGAAGCCTAATACCTGTATTTTTGCTATTGCGATAAAACTCGTGTTGGACAGTGCATCATCCTGGATAAAAGTAATTTTCTTATAACCTACACCAAAGTGTAGGTTATATACCACTCTCTACCACTCTTTACCACTCTCTACCACTTGTATGACCAATTTTAAACTTGAACTCATATATCAACAGTAAAACATTAACCATCAACCATCATTCACCATCACTCATCTCATTATAAATCTTATTTGGTGATAAGTCTTTCAAGAAGAAGTACTTAATGACAAGGCGAATGTTCAGTACTTACTGAACAAAATTCTACCTATCTCGTGAAAAACATTAACAAGCTTTTGATAAAACAGCCGTTAATACGAAACTAATAAACGAGTCTGACGACCTACCTTGAGTCTGAAGGAGCGAATTTGCCAACACAGCATAAGTTTCTGGAACAACGCCATTTATCAGTCATCTTTGATGTGACACTTTATCGTCTTGGACTCTGAATGATTTTAACTCGCATTAGAATTTCTTTGAATACTCCTTTTAAATTTTGAATTCACTAATTCCCTGAAGTTACCTTTTCGTAATTTTGTACTGTAAGCGAGCATTTAATCAAGGGTCAATTAAAGCATTTAATCAAGGTTATACCTTTCAACGTTTTATGTTAATGGTAAAGAGGGTTTATCATCAAAGAGTAGATTAATGTTTTTTTTAACTCAAATAGGCGGGTTAATAGTCATTAAATATATATTACGTTCGAAGAAAACGCAGAACAAATTACTGCAACTCTTCGAATTAATCTTTATATCATTGAGTATTCCTAAATTCGTTCTGCACGTCTGATTATAATGAAAAGTTTGGGGGGAAAAATAAAAGGCACATTAATGGAAAATTGTACGCAATTTCTCGTGTAAAAAGGGGTTATGGTTCTGAAACATCTTTCATTTTCATTCGAATATAGACAATTCCCATTACCGAAACGGGTAATAAATGCAAAGCATTTAACATTACTTCGGATATCCAGCAAGCTTCCACCACAAATTTCAAAATAAGTTCTCGAAAGAGTCCCAGAGAGGAGGATCCAAAACCAGTATATTTTGAATAATATGACTGTGATCAAAAAATATAGTGAATTTATGGCTATGATCAAAAAGTAGGGTGTACATAGTGCTTTTGTAAATAAAACGTAAATATACATTTATGTGCATGCAAACTTATTTAGTCCTCTCTTAGTGCAGTGCACTTATTTCAACGTTTTCTCAGTCTTCGAAATAGTTTTATACTCGACATCTGGTATTTCCTTCAAAGCGGCTAGCCAACTCTCTTGAATAATTTCTATAGACTCAAAGTAGAGCTTACAATGTGTTTCTTCAATCGAGGAAATATGAAAAGGTCACACAGAGTCATATCTAGTAAATATGGTGTTTGTGGAACACTATTTGTTTGATTTTTAGTGAAAAATTTACGAATAATTATTACGGTGTACGATTGTGCATTATCTTGAAGCAAACTGAAGCTGAATGAATTGTTGGACTACTATTCTTAACGTGTATTTCGAATAGTCTCTTGTAAATAACCCATAAACAACATAATCTTTTGGTTTTGATTTTGGTTGAGCTGTTTCTTGTTCATAAGCGTAGATCCATATCTCATCACCAGTAATTATGCATTTCAGAATGTGAAAATCCAAATAAAGTATCTCTTCTGCAACTTCAACAAGACAATATTTTTCTAAAAAAAATACACACTTGAATTGATCTAAATGATATTACAGTAACATCTACAATGTCACTAATACTAAATCAGCGATTAAACTGTAGAAGATCTTTGATTTATTAAATATTTTTTTATTGGCTGAGGTGGAAGGTCTTCTTAAATGAGGTATATTTTAAAGTGCTTCTCTACCGTCCCTAAAGTACCACATAGCAGACATAGCTTCATCGTTGTAACACTTTTTTAACATGTTTAATGCAGCAACACAACAATTTTTGATTTATAGATTCAAATTTATTGCAAAAACCGTACTTTGCTTGATAAATTTAAACATTTAAAAAAAAAACCCACAAATTTTTTTAAGAATAATAAAACACGCTATAATTTGTAACTGAACAAGTAAAATGACATGAAGCTGCCGTCAGATGTCAAGGACATTCGTTGCCGCTCTCCTGCATCATATCAGAGGCAGATTGCCCCATCCATTTGTGATATCATATAGAATGGATAGAAACCTACTCAGCCTGGCACGTTTTAAAGCCAAATCAAAAAAAGGACGTTAACATCGTAGAGCTGCTGTGTGCAGATGGTGCGTCGGCGTGGCAAACGGAGCTGAATTTATTTAGTGAAACCTTTAGTGCGTTCGGGCTTAAAATTAATGAACACAACACAAAAAGACTACAAAAAAAGGGCTCTAAATAGGGATAGAGAAACGGTTCGGGCTTAAAATTAATGAACACAAAACAAAAAGACTACAAAAAAAGGGCTCTAAATAGGGATAGAGAAACGGTGGATGTTGTTGTGGATGGTCAACGACTGGAAGGAGGCATGCTTTCCATATTTGAGAAGTTCAGCTGACATGGTTAGGTCATTGTCGGAAGATGCAGGACACTAGGATGCCGAAGCAAATCCTCTGTGGCGAACTAAAGGACAAGAAACAAAATCTGGGATGCCCAAAAAGAAGATATAAAGACGTAATAAAATCATCTCTAAAGAAGTATATGACAAGCGTATCCGAGTGGGAAATAGAGTAAACGACAGACCAAAATAACGTGAAAATACATACAGAGCTGCGCAGCTCAGTGAGAAAGATAACCACCAAAAAGCCGTAGACTGAACTGCATACACCAATTCTGTATCACCCTGGCCTTAAATGCCAAGCATGCGGAAGAACATGTCGATCCAAGCTGGGTTATCTGAGACACTATAAAACACAATTCTCCAACAATGCATCAGAAGAACTAATAACCATGGCTGAGACCATTCTCGTATCGGCTTGAGAGAGTCATCAGTATTTTCCATCGGTCGCTAATTTCTTTTTATTATATTATTTGAAATATATTGAATAAGAACCCAACAAATAATCATTGGTTATTATTATTAATTAGAAACATGCAAGTATTAAAAAAAAACTTTTATAAATATCACACTGCAGATTAGAGAGTTTTCAGAAAAAGTACCCTAGATATAATAATAGGAAATATTTTGAAGTACAATTCTGAATAGAATGATATAACCGACCTAAACGTTTGATATTCTACATCAATTATTTTCTCAGTATATTGTCAAAAAACACAAAATACCTTTATCGATCTTTTAAATTAATCTGTTAACAACCGGTTAACTAATTAAGATAATTATCCATGTTTTTGCTTTATTTCCAGTTTTTCAATTCATGCTTTTTTATTTCCTCCCTCCTATCTAATTAACGATTTTCGTGTCCTCGTTTCCATTCAAAATTAAATTACAATGATATTGTTCTCCTTCGAGTCGTTCTCATATTTCTGGAAATTTTAAATTATAAATATTTGTACGAAGTTTTAAACTTTCCGGAAATTATATGTTTAGATAGAAAACGACTAAAGGAAATTTATCAATTATATAAGGTAATATTCGTCTAAGTTTAGTTTCGAATCTCTTGAGAAATATGTTTCAAATATCTATTTCTGAATATTGACAAAACTGTGTCTAACAGAGGAATAACACAAAATAAATAAAATATTCGATTTCGTACTAAAACGTTAACATGAAAATTTGAATTTCCGTAAAAAATACGTTTGCAAATACATAAGCGCATATATCACAATAATTTTCAGCTTCATCGATTAATCACTCAATTCTATAGGAATGTTAAATTTTTCATCAGCATGCAATCAACCAGAAAATATAATTCATATTCGACCTTTTTGGCAAATATAAATATAGAATTTCAAAGCGTTTAAAATATATTTCGACTTGCCTAAAGCTCATACTGAAAACCCGCAGATATTGATATCAAGCTTCAAAATAAATCACTGACATCAGGAACAAAATCAAAACAAATGAACAAAAAACAAAAAAAATTAAAGGTACTTTTAAACGATCTTATCGATATTTGGTAAAATTTTAAATTACATACAAAATATTTATTGTCTTTATAATTTTTGTTTTTTTTTATTAAATAATCTAATAAATATATCGTGCAAATTCTTTATTTGAATTCAGAAATCAAATATACTTGAATACTATGATATTATGATCAAAAAGTAAGATGACTTCATTTAAAAATTCACTCGCTTTATGTATCGATTCAACCATTTGTTTTTTTAGTTGGCATAACTGTCCTTGATATCTGATAGAAGTTTCGTATCAGTTCACTTATTAAGTCGGAAATTATGGTGTCCTTTGTAATTGTTTAGAAATTTAATCGGCGATTTTTTAAAGTGCAAATATTTATTATGTAAAAAACTTGCATTAAATTTAATCAAAAAACCAAATGTATTCTACTGATGCATTAAAAATGTTAAGAAAGTGTTACCTCTATCATCAAATAATTGATGATAGAGGTGATGTTAGTGATGGTAGAGGAATAGTTGAAGACGAATCTCATTCAGGAATATTTTGCATGTAAACTAATGAAGAAAACATTACGAAAACCAAGAATCCAAAGGCTTTCTATGGATGCGCAGTTCTTAAATTCATAATTACTGGTAAGGAGATATGGATTTAGGCTTAAAAACCAGAAACAGCTCAACAATCGAGTGTAGTGCTAAAGATGAACCGCAAACCGCGTTGAAGTCGCAAAAACTACGTCAAAACCGGTCAAAAAACATAGTCATGTTAACTGTTAGCTTTGATTACCACGGTATTATCCACAAATAGTTTCTTTCTACTGATTAAATATTTCATTTACCATCAAATTTACGTTAGCCTACTCAAGCAAAAAACATTGTCAACGATTTAAACAGCAATAAATCCCGGTTTTGCATTTCGATGACGTACCATCGCATATCACAATAATTATTCGTCAATGCTTCGCTAAAAATCAAACAAATACCGTTCATCCACGTGTACCATATTCACCCGATATGGCACCGTGTGACTTTGTTCCCTCAATTGAATGTTCCCTCAGCTGCGGGAACCTCTTCGTGGATGTCGTTTTAAGTCCATAGAAATCATTCAAGAGAGTTTCCAGTTTAAAGCAACTACCAAAAGTCATGAATAAAAGTTATTTCGACTTGATAAGATACAGAAGAAATTTGAATAAAAATACCTTTGTAAATACGTTAATCACTCAATTCTATAGGAATGTTAAATTTTTCATCAGCATGCAATCAACCCGAAAATATAATTCATATTCGCATTATAACCTTTTCCGCAAATATAAATATAGAATTTGAGAGCGTTTAAAATATATTTCTACTTGCCTAAAGCTCATACTGAAAACCCGCACATATTGATATCAAGCTTTAGCACTACGTTATTCGCGCTCAGATTCAAACACGGGTGCTCGCCGTGTATCCCACAGATACACAATGATAAATTCTAGAAAACACGCCATTTGTGTCCTGAGAATTCTCTAAAAATAAAATAAAATGACAAAACTTTTCTACTTATTATATATTTATTATTCATTACCTGTTTGATCCTCAATAATTAGGTTTCTTTGCATACACCCTTCTAGACACACGAAAGCGGAATGTTGCAAACAGAGATAAGAACCGCATGTTTTAAAATTGTTTTTTTTGGGAGCGTTTTTTTCTTCATTTTACGGTATATAACGCTTTCGAGAATTGTTCTGCTGACTACTTTCTGCACCGCTATCATCGTTTTCCATATTTGGCGTATTTGTTTTTGAAAGTAACTATTTTAGATGCAAATACATTGTCATAGGCAAAGAAGGTTTTGTGGATCTTCGTAGGATGCTCTTGAAGAATTTCTCTCACAAGAATTTTTAAAACTATTCTACGAGGTGGTGGATCATTTCCATTACCCATATTTATTACCTGAGCATTTATATCGGTAATATTTAACATAAAAAAAAATCACCATCGGCTATCACCGGGTGTTTCTAGCTACATTGCAAGCAGAACACATTTTATTAACAATGTCGACTTCTGCTTTGCTTTTATTATAATAAGTGATTATTTCCGTCTTTTTATTTACTCCAATTCCTTTATCTATAACACCGTCATGATGCATGCTGGAAATCGCTAACACTTTTTTTATTGCTCTTATTCTGAAGAAGGAAGAATACAAGTGTTCCTTCCTTCCTATATGCAAACACACTGGAAAATATTTCTTGGTTTTTTATATGTTTTAGTGGCATAGAAATTTGCCAGTTGTTCTTCTTTATAGTTCCAATGAATGACAAATGATGATCTGTAAGAGTCTCTAGAAGCGAAACGTCACTAAACCAGTTGTCGGCGGTAATGTTGCAACCTGAATTAAGTATGGGAGTGATCATACACTTAACCACGTCTAAACTTCTGTTGCCTAACTGATAAAGACCCTCGGGCTGCTTTTCGGCATCAATCTCCGTGTTACAGGTATAAAACATCTAACATCATCGAATCGACAAGAGCAAAGATTTTTATTCCATATTTTGCGGGTTTTGATGGAATATATTGGATAAAGGAACATATCCCTCTAAAAGCTTCAAGTTTTTCATCTAATGTGACATTCTCACCAACTGAGTATGAAGATTGACAATTTACAACAAACTGTTCAAAAATTTTACGTATGGGTGCTAAGCGGTCATATTTTCTTTTTTCAGCCCTTGTTTCTCTGTTATCAAATCTGATTGATTGGAACAATTGTAACGGATTGATTTGAATCTTTTCAGACTTGTTATCATACGAAATATTTCAACAGCAAATCCGTCTGTCGCCCAGAAATCTTTTACATTTAATCTGCCTCCTTTGTAGTGCCCGGCTATGTATAAAAGTTCCAAAAAGGCTTTAATTTTGACTTTGTCGATAGGTAATGTATCCTTGATACGACTGCATTTTTCCTTTGCCTTATCAATATATTGTTTAGTAAATTTCTATTTTTATTGTAGCTCTATAAAAAATTCCATTGTCTTCTTCAGCACTAGTAGAATCGACAACACTTTGTTCAGATTCTAAATTTCCCTGCCTTTCTTCTACTCTTTCAGGTCGGGATTTTGATTTTGGTGTTCAATCACATCGTCGTCACTCCATTCGTCAAATAAAAGTTTATGTATTTCTTCAATATCCTTTTCACTTTCTAGATTGTAAAACTTCTTATTTGTAGCCATTTTGCCTGAAGAAAAAAAATTTCGCTGATGATTAAATACAAAATATACAAAGGTACTCGCATTGTATAACTTAAGATACAATACCTTTTTAATTTTTTTAAAACACAAAACCGCACAGAAACAGATTGAATTCCCAAAAGAAACAGCAGAAAAGGTAGGACTCCAAATTTCCTTTGCAAGGACACAATACATGACCGGCAACACACTAACAACACCATTTCTAAAAATAAAATATGGTAACATCAAACGAGTCTCTTAATTCAAATATTTGGGTAAAATAATCATGAAAAACGGGTTGGAAAAAGCGGTCAATAAGGGTAGATGTCAAAAAAAGGAAACTGCATTGAGACTTACACTAAAAACACAAAACTGAGACATTACAACACAGTTATTAAGCCAGAATGTCTGTCTATATGGGGCAGAAACGCGCATTGTGAATAGAAAGAAAGACATCGAGGAGATTAAAAAGATAGAAAGAAAAATCATAAGAAAAATCTTAAGCCCCAAACAAATAAATACAACAACATACCGAGTTTGATATATATATATATATATATATATATATATATATATATATATATATATATATATATATATATATATATATATATATATAATATATATATATATATATATATATATATATATATATATATATATATATATATATATATATATATGTATATTATAAAACTGACCAATTAAAACCTTTGGAATCATTAACCCTAAACAAGGCAAAAAGAACCCCCCACAGGAGAGACATGAGAAAATGTTTTAAAAAATTACGGCCTGCGTGAAAAGAATCAAAAGATTTACAGCGTGGCCTTAAACTGCTCCGAGATGCAAACAAGTACTCGAGCCGTATGTTTCGTATTCCTTAGCGCGACGCTTCCAATTTTCCTTTTTGATTCTCATGGGGCCACTTGGCTTGACGAGACGCTTTTAGGCGTGAAATAGGCTGTCCCACGTAGAAAGTTTATGTCATATCAGCGCCATAGATCTTTCAGCCGGTTTTTGGTATGTTCAATTACTTACAGGATTTTGTATAAAGCCAGATTTTGTCGGAAGCTCTCCGTTGATGCTATAAAGCTTTAAAGTAATTTTTCTGTCATCGTATATAGTATTATATTTTTAAACTAAAAATTCTTGATATAAATCATATCGTAAATATATTAGAGTCTCAAAATGACAGATTTGTTTAATAGATAATGTTTGTAAGTAATGACGAACGAATGTACTGTAAAATAATCGATTTAATGTTTAACTGAACATGCATTGTAAAACCAAGTTCGTTTAATTGAAAGCAGATTTTGCTTTTAAATTTTGAGATTTTTTTTACAAAATGTTTTCTAAAACAGTTAAGTTTAAACTAGCCCCTCCATGTGTAACTGGCATACACCTATAGTATTTTGTATCCTGGTAATTTTAGGCAATTGTATAAAATTTCTATCAATTATTCAATAAATTAATGTCATATATTATACAGGTTATAAGAGAAACTACTTTAAAATTTAACCAACGATTTTTTACAGGTTTTTGAATAAGTTTCCTTAAAACATATATACAAAATGTAATCGTTTCCGTTTTCCAATAGTTTTCTTAACAATGGCAAAGTCTGTTTTCGTATCGATCTGTCGGAATTCAGCTTTCGTTGTATTTGGCGTTTTAAGATATTATTTGAAAATAAAATATAATATTTTTATATTTCATATGTTTCCATATAAATTTGGTTTGTTTAGTTACAGAAAAGGAGAAAACTAACACATTCTCGTCGTTGTGTGTCAAAATTAAATTATTATCACTAATTTTTCACAGTATAACACATTTTAAACGATTCACGTCACTTTAAGAAACACATAATTAATTGTTTTTTTTTTTAATTAACTGTTCAAAATCTCCACCATCCCATTCCTTGTGAAATAAGTTTATTGTTTGACAAAATGTTAAAAACAAATGGATTCCTTTGGTTTTGCCCAGTAAATCATTCACAATATTTTTGACTGAGTGAAAAATCAGTGGGAAAGAGTGCTTCCACCCTTTGTACCTTATGAGGGTAGAGTAATACTGTTGTATGTACAATCCTGTGGAAAACACTTAGTGTAGAATCACTTTCAACAAAATGGAAAATGTGTAACTTAAGGACCGAATTCTCGCTGCCGTCCACATTCTTGAAATTTTGGAACCACACAACCCGTAGTCAAAAATATTTGAGAAAGTTGGACAATACATTACCGAGCCGGAAACGGCTTTTCGGGTTGTTATTGCCCGTAAATACGCTTAGCCCCTTCGGAATTTTGCAGGTGTTCCCCATAAATAAGAAGCATATCCTGATGTTCGTATACAAAATATATTTTTGGTTATAAATCGAACTTAAATACACGGACTGAAACAATTTTAATCTCAATTTTTAAATAATAACCTTTGAAACTAACTATCAACAGTCACCTCAGTCCTGCAGTATTTTTTTAGTATGTACTATATATAATAAGTGGAATAATACTTGTTGAAGTGTTTGGAGGTAAACGGTCAGCGTTTCGAATAATTCCTTTAAAAATAATTTTTATTATTTATTTATTATTGTTTGTTTACTAAAATAAAATAAACCGTTATCTTTGCTTTAATTGTATTATTTTGATTTTCTGTTTATAAGTCGAACCCAAAGTAATATAAAGTATTTGTCTCCCACAAAGTAATCTTCTCTCACTGCAATACATTTATTCTAACATTTTTAGTAGCCATCAAAATATTTTTTATACTCGACTATCATTATATCATTCATAGCCGCCAGAGAAATCTCTTAAATAAGTTCTAATGATTCAAAACGGCGTCTTCAAAGTGGTTTCTTTAATAAGAGGAAAATGTTAACCGTTTCAATATCTGGTGAATACGGTACTGCTCGAATGGTGTTTGATTTTTAGTGAAAATTTGACGAATTATTTTGGAGACATCTGGAGATTTTTTCAAATAAACTTACGCGAACGATTAGGCGATCACTCGGTATTAGATTCTTGATTTTTAGTAATATGTTCTTCAATGGTTGACGTAAAATGTTTTCATGAGTCTTGCTCATCTTCAATTGCATCTCGACAATCACTAAAATCTTTGTACCACATGAATAGTTTTTTTTACATAGCTTCGTCACCTTTATTAATAAGAAATTTGCATTGATGCATCAGAATAAGAAATAAAATTTTTTAAATAAAGTTAGTGTAAATTATTACTCGATAAATTTACCCATTTTAAGAAATAGCCGGCAAAACACGCTACAATTTCTAACTTATCCTAAATGATATGACACTTCTCTCAGATGCCAAGAGTCGTACAAATTAAAAAATAAATAGTTGGATTGATACGTAAAATGCGCGAATTTTTAAAACAATTCCCTTAAATTCTTGATTACAGCGGTATACTGAAGCACAATTGTAAACTTGCCTTTAGAAAGCGCATTTAAATGTATACTCAGTTTCAGTATATGCAGTGCTTACTTACGTTTCAGTATATGCAGTGTCAATAAAACCACACAGTAATGTGATACTCAAAGGTAGTAATGGCTATTTAAAAATATTTTCTCGCCCTTAAATAACTAATATTTCAATCGGTATCAATATTATATGTAGCTGTGAGTTGTGAAAATATTTTTTACTAGCATTTTCCAGAGTGTAATAAACCAGTATATAAACCAGCACCAAACTTGTGTATAGAACAATCAGTGATGCCGATACACTACTTTAGGATTTTTTATCTTATTTTACTTCCAGTTATTTTACTTCAAGTTCCTTTTTCTTCCAATAGAACTGTAGCATTACTTACTACATCATGGTTAGCAGGCGAATATTTGGAATAATATTTTTATTTTTTCCATAACTTTATTTCATTAATTGCTCTCAACCCATTTATAGTTTATTGTATATAATTCAAACCCCTGAATTCTATTCATAGTAGCTATTATCAATTCTGACTGTGAAACGGTTAATACTGGATTTTTTACATGTTCCGAATATAGAAATAGCAGTAAAATACACTACTTATGTACTTCTTTAATGTGTAGAACAATGTGAAATTCTAGATAATTTTAGTGTAGAAGGTAAACAACAACTTAAACTGAAGAAGAACTTTATAGACCACGAAAGAGTTTTAACTAAAGGTATGTGGTAATAATAAACATATTTAAAGATGTTCCTTCGTAAATTGCATCATTCATTTTATTACACATACACATATATATACATATATATATATATATATATATATATATATATATATATATATATATATATATATATATATATATATATATATATATATATATAATTGAGGAATTTTATGATGATGTGGCCCAGCTTTTATACAAGGAGAAATGTAGGTACAAAATCCTGGGTGATTTTAATGCTAGAATTGGAACAACGAGAACTGACGAAAATGCAACTGGCCCATATGGAACTGGTGAGCGAGACAATAGAGGTGACAGATTGGTTGATTTTGCTAAAGGACAAGAACTATATATTATGAGTTGATTCTCTAAGAAAAATATCAGCAGAAAATGGACATGGAAAAGTCCATCTGGGCTCACAAGCGAAATTAACTACATCATGTGCCAACGATAAAACAATATTTACCAATTGTACTGTCCTTAACAATTTTAATGTTGAAAGTGACCACCGAATGGTACGTGCAAGGGTTCGGATTGACTGTCGAAAAGAGCGCGAAAGAATGGTAAGATCAAAGAAGGGTAAGGCGGATTCTGGAAAACTGCTGGAGAGAGGAAGCGATTTTGAGATTGCTTTGTCAAACCGGTTTGCTGCGCTACAAGATCCAGAGGAGGTGGAAATATCAGTTCAATATGAAGAAATCGCCAACAATGTACTTCAAACGGCTGCTTCAATAGCACCAGAAGAAAAATGGCCCAAACAAACAAAAAGCTCCAGTAAGACCATTGATTTAATGAAGAAACGGCGAGCAATGAGAAATTCAGGTAGTACTATTTGGCAGGGTCGGGCGAGCTCTGCAAAACTATAAGAAAACGTATCAGAGAGGACACGCGCCGATTCAATATGCAGCTGGTGCAAAAAAACCCTGGAAGAAAACAAAGGAATTAACAAAGCTAAACAGAAGCTGAGAAACAAAAGAACGCAAATATATGCTTTAATACGTGAGGATGGCACAGTGTGCAGGGCGCGTACCCAAATGTTAGAGATTGTCAGAAAATTATATCCCCAGTTATATGAAGATCAGAACCAACCACGACAATAATATCCACGGAAGAACAAATGCCAGATATCCTCGTGGAGGAAGTAACAAATGCTATAGAATCGATGAAAAACGGCAAAGCTCCAGGAAAGGACAGTGTAACTGTCGAAATGCTAAAAGCTGGTGGTCGGACGTTTCATAAAAAAACTGGCAAAATTATACTCAAAATGCCTCAAAGAACAAAAAGTACCTGACTTATGGAAAAATGCAGAAGTGATCCTTTTACATAAAAAAGGGGCACAGCAAGATTTAAATAACTATCGTCCAATAAGCCTCCTACCAGTAATGTACAAAGTTTTCGCTAAGATAATTTCTAAAAGAATATTAAAAAAACTGAATGACGCACAACCAAGAGAACAAGCAGGATTCAGAAGTGGATTCAGTACAATGGATCACATGCAGGTTATACAGCAGGTCATAGAAAGGCACAACGAATACACCATGCCACTGTGCTTGGCTTTTATCGACTACGAAACAGCATTTGATTCCATCTCAAAGCATGCGATAATGGATGCACTGCTTAGCCAAGGTGTAGAGAGAGCCTATGTAAACCTATTAAAATCGATATATGATGGAGCTACAGCCACAATTCACCTTGATGATTTTGAAGTGGGAATTAATATAGAACGAGGTGTACGGCAGGGTGACGCAACATCGCCTATTCTTTTCTCGGCTGGCCTTGAAGAAGTATTCTATAAACTGGATTGGGAACAGCATGGTGTAAAGATCAATTATGCAAACTTAAACTTAGATTTGCAGATGATATTATTCTCATGTCATAAGACCCAGAGGAGCTGCAAAGACGCATACAACAACTGCAAAGGGCTGGCGAACCATTTGGCTTGAAAAAAAACCTGAAAAAGAGTCAGGTTATGTTCAATAACTTCGCTCAGGACAGAAGAATTTCAGTTTTAGGTCTTTTCAGGCAAAGTGGGAGTCTGGTCTTAAACACTATGTTGAGCCTACCAAATGCCTGCCAGCCACATTTAAGACGCCGTTCCACCTCCAGGGCCGTATTCCCCTCCATTGAAATCCTCTACCCAAGATAAATAGCTGCGTTTCTTCTTTTTTTACAAGGGATTTCCACACTTGAGGAATGTTTTGTTAGACAGACTACTAAGGAAACATTAGATCAAAACAGCCTACAAGAAACCTCAAGGGCAAAGTTAGATTGGAAAATCACGGGGTATATAATATATATTGTTCCGACTGCAACAGAACATACAAAGGACAAATAAACAGATGAATCTTCGCCAGAATACAAGAACATAGAAACAACGTAAAAATCAATAAAACCACTCCGCTCTGTTCCAGCACCATCTACAAACAGGACATAAAATCAATTTTGAAAGAGCCAAAGAAATAGCAAATATTGAAAACTACAAGGTCCGAACTATCAGAGAAGCCCTTAAAATACAAGAAAGCGGTGAGCTAAATACGCGAAACGACGTTCGCAACATTCCAAAAGTATGGAAATCCCTCCTGAAAAAAAGAAGAAACGGAGCTACGTGGCGGCGAGGCAGAAAAATCAATAAACGGACGTCCGACAGCGTTGCCGAGCGCCGCGAATAGTCCCGAACTACCCCGATACAATCTGCGCAATCGCCGGCCTGCTATAAAACCGAGCGTAACAACCCGTGCACGTCAGTTGGACACTTCAGTCGAAGTGGACAATACTTGAGAATGCCAAATAACATTTTGGCGAAATGTCGTGACTCTGTACAGAATCAACGGGTAGACATCCGGAATGATTTTGAAATATATATGTATATATATATATATATATATATATATATATATATATATATATATATATATATATATATATATATATATATATATATATATATATATATGTATATATATTATTCCATTTTAAAGAAAATGTCGATTTTATTCGGAGATGAAAGCCAAATACATACTTCAAAACTACACGTGTAGAATAATTAACTCACTCCCCACCATGACGAAATATTTCGAAATACAAAAAGTATGATTTCATTCAAATATATGTGCGTCTTTATTCTGCCTAGTTAGTTTCTGTGACATTTGAAATTGCCTAAATATGTACTTTACTTTTTATACATGTAACAGAAAATAACGATATATGAGATATTCGGAATTCTTATTTATATCAGGAACTAAACTTAATATCCACTGTTTTTGTTAGTATAAATATATATTTATTTCAGCAACTAGAATTTTAATATATTAATTGAAGTATTTTACATCGCTCACTTTTTCGTACCTACTTCTGCGTAGTGCATCATTTATTTTTAGAGCGTCCTCATAATGAGAAGAGTTTGTATTTACAATGTACCGAAAGGAAAATTTTCTAATCTGATAACATCACATCTGGACAATAGGTTGGGCATCAGTGTCTCTTCCGCATATTTTGCGATATATTGCCTTGTTTTGCCATTGCTCGCCATAATTATAGTTCCTGTTCAATCCAATTTCAATAGCTTATAACAGCAAACAAAGCCTTATGACCATAAATTTTCCTCTTAAGAATTCCATAACCAACCGAAAATCAAACCAAATCACTACCTTTTAGTATCTTCTTCAAAAAATGTCTGAAGACTTTTAAATATATTCCCGAGAGTAACACTTAACGTTCTTGAGAATTTTTTGAGTTTAATTAAACTAATGCGCATTCCATAATACTTGTCATTCGGGGTTTTTTAATTTTTGCCTCTATCTAAATTGTTCTTTGCCTTCTACACTAAAAAATGTCTAGAATTTCATATTGTTCTATACATTCAAGAAGTAGATAAGTAATATATTTTATTACTATTTTCACAGTCAGAATTGATAATAGCTACGATGAAGAGAATTCAGAACTTTCAATTATATACAATAACCTACCTATAAATGGGTCGAGAGCAATCAATGAAATAAAATTATTGATTCGAAATATTCGCCCGGAAACTATCATGTACTAGTAAGTAATGATATAGTTGTACTAGAAGAAAAAAAAGAAAAAAGATCCTAAAAGTAGTATATCGGGATCACTGATTGTTCTATACACACGTTTATATACTGGTTTAAACGTTATACACTGGTTTATATACTGGTATCTACATACACGTTTTTATAATGGTTTATTAAACACTGGAAAATGCCAATAAAAAATATGTTCACGAAACTTATTCCTTCACAGTAAGATATCTTGATACCGATCGAATTATTAAGGCATGAGCCCAGAAAGTATTTTTAAATAGCCATTACTACCTTTGAACATTACATTACTGCGTATCTTTTAATTCTGCATATACTGAAACGTACCTACTGAGTATACATTTAAATGCGTTTTCTAAAGGCAAGTTTGCAATTCTGCTTAAGTATCCGCAGTAATCAAAAATTAAGGTAACTTTTGTTTTAAAAATTCACGCACTTTAAGTATCAATCCAACCATTATTTTTTTTTAATTTGTACGACTATGCTGGCACCTAAGAGAAGTGTCATATCATTTCGGTTAAGTTAGAAATTATAGCGTCTTTTGCCGGTTATTTTTTAAAATGGGTAAATTTAGCGAGTAATAATTTGCCCTAAGTTTATGTAAAAAATTAAATTTCTTATGCTGATATATCAAAAATATTAAAAAAGATTATGAAGCTATGTTTATAAGTGGTACAAAGACTTTAGTGATTGTCGAGAAGCGATTGTAGATGAGGAAGGCTCATGAAGACATGACACCCACCATACGCCAACAAATGAAGAAAATATTATCAAAAATCGAGGATCTAATACCGAGTAATCACCTAATTGTTTGCGTAGGCTCATTTGAAAAATATCCAGATGTCTCCATAATTATTCGTAAAATTTTCACTAAAAATCAAACAAACGCCATTGTACCAGTACCGTATTCACCATATATGGCACCGGTAAACGTTTTCCTCTTATTAAAGAAACCGCTTCGTTTTGAATCAGTAAAAGTTGTAGTATGAATAATATACCACCAGTCGACTATAAAAACTATTTTGATCACTAAAAAATTATTAAAATAAACATATCGCAGTGAGGGGAGATTACTTTATAGGAGACAATACTTTAGATTAGTTTATTTTCGACTTATAAATAGAAAACTAATATAATGCTATTCAGAAGAGATAACGGTTTATTTTATTTTAGTAAACAATAAAATAAAATCAAAATTAGAAATTATGTAAGACATAATACTATGTAAAAACTATTTTTAAAGCAATTGTTCGAAACGCTGGCCGTTTATCTCCAAAACACTTCAACATTCTAATATGGTTCACTTCCGTGACGGCTTCGTTCACTTCTTATCTCAATAGAATCTAAGGTTGAGAATACTTGATTCACCCGATATTCAAACTCCTCCATAGTTTTTAGTGTCGTGTTATGGATAATATCTTTAGCACTTACAGTACCCCAAACTTAGAAATAAAGGGGAGTTAAATCGGATGATCTCGGCCGCCAATACCATGGACCCAAACATGTAAACCACCTGTCTTAGAATAGTTTATAGAGTGCCTGCTTACTTCTTCTGTACAGTATACCGGAGCACTATCAAGCTGATATCAGGCTTCAATACACTGCCAGGAGGTTTTTTGTCAAATCTTCTACTACAATTGTCTACTATTTCTAGATTTCTTCGTAAAGTTAACTGTTCATCGTAAATAAAGTATCGAATTTGTTTGCTCATGATTAAAGCAAAATCATTAAAACTAAATTTCTCTAGGTATACGGAATCCCTGGTAAAATATGGATTTTTATTGGCCCAGAAGGGAGAATTTCGTCTGTTAAAAATTTGTTTTCTTGAAAATTTGGACTTATCAGTCCAGATCATTTTTTGTAAAAAATGTAAATCTTCCTGGACACAAACTAATAAATTTTCACAAAATTCCACTCTTTGAAGGCAGTCTGGGTTGAGAAACTAAATTTCAGAAAATTTATAAAGGCGCATGTCGTGTTTTTTCAGTACTATTTGTATCGAGGAGAATATTATATGCAGCTCGTCTTCAGCTCTTCTAATAGAAGATTGTATATGTGCATAGAAATAAGCCAAAATGCCAGAAAATAAGCCAGAAATTTCGTTATCCTCATCTGATGTTACTGGCTTGGTCAAATTTCGGGGTGCCTTCGAAAAACCAAAAGTTATAAAATTGGTTGAATCCATCTAAATTTTGTTTTATCTATTCACGCTAAATTAGGATACATTGCGTTACTGTATGCAGGTGTGATCGTTATTTTTGTCACACTGTATAAAATAAATAAATTCATGGTCACTGTATTCGAATAGCTAATCCCTTCCATTCTTTACTTACACAATTACTTACTTAAATACGCTAATAATGAATTATCAAACTAATAATGTCAAATATACACAATTTCATAATATTTGTTTAGAATGAATGTCATTTTAGCCGACCGTGGCTCACTACTAAAATAAACTTTTGCTATGTTTTTATTTCTATTGAAAGAGCATTATTTTGGAAACGCCCTATATGTGATGAATTAATTCTCAACGTTTAAGGAGCCGAATTCAAAAATTCAGGTATATAGTATCTTCTATGTTGATTGTAAAAAAAAGTATTTTTATATTCAGGGATGTTTCTTGCCAAATTTCTTAAAAAAAATATTTTTTATTTCCGAAACGGCTCAAGATAGGTAGAGTCATATAAAAAGTTTCAAAATGCCTCACAGAATCTAAAAATATAATACTATATAGCATATTCTATTTAAAAAAACAAAGTTTGTATTAGCTACGAGAAGATCTGGCAACACTGCAGCGCAGAAAATATTTGAAATGCAGAGCTCATGTTTATTTACATAAGTATCTAAAATTTCAAATCTTTACCAATTTTCCCACAAATCTGGAGATGTGTTTCAAATGGGCTCACTTGAATGATGAGTCGATTTCTCGGTATTAGATCCTTGATTTCTGATAATATTTCCTTAACTAGTTGACGTAAAATGTTTTCGTCACCATGTTCATTTTCAATCGCTTCTCGACAATCACTAAAGTCCTTGAACGACTTACAAAAATTTTTTTGACATAGCTTCATCACCGTAACCCTTTCTTAACATTTTTGATACATTAACACAAGAAATTTAATTGTTTAAATAAAATGAGTGCAAATTCTTTACTTGATAAATTTACCCATTTTAAAAAATAACCGATAAAAGACGCGAGAATTTCTAACTTAACCGAAATTACATGATACTTCTCTCAGATGCCATTAAAAAAAAAAAATAAATGGTTAAATTGATACGTAAAGTTCGCGAATTTTTAAAACAAAAGTGACCTTAATTTTTGATTACAGCAGTATACTTAGGCAAAAATATAAACTTGCCTTTTGAAAGCCCATTTAAATGTATTCTCAGTAGGTAGGTTCATCACGAAATCGATCTTTACTCTAGGTTATCGTTTCTCAACCTTTTTAGTATAGCAATGCACTAAATAGCCTAAAAGTCAAGTAAAAATCGTTGCGACCTCCTCACTATAACATGTTGATTTGACGTTTATAAAAGTTTTTCATCGATCGGTTAACTCTGCAAGCGATTCGTCGTTTTTTCAGTATCGTAATTTATGAAGAATTGGTTTTTTAGATAGCTTATGGCTTGTAAACTCGTGTTTACAGACTTACGAACCGTGAAAATAACGAATGATCTATTTGTCTTTGTATTAAATAACAAATCGCCAATGACGGATCTATACATAAATAGTTCGTTACACTGAAATACTACATACAACCACAAATACCGAACTACAATACTTGTGTATGTGTGTACCCTTGCGAACCCTTGTTCTTATATTACTTTTACAAGTTCGAACCTGTGTCCTGCACTTGCACGCACTGGTAAAATTACTCGCACTGCCCGCCCGCGCAAGCGAGATGGATCATTTGTCCTGAACGCGCTTATGCAGGTTCGTACAACCCATGAGCTTTGGTAATAAAAGCAAAGGAACGAGACGAAGAGTTATATTATAAATGTTTTTACGAAAATAAGTACTACGATTTCTTCTCACACACAGTGTTAAATACAACGATTTCTTCAATAACTCAGTGCTAAATAAATTAATAGCAGTATGGTAATAAATAAATTAATAATATTAATTAAAATGGGTAAATTTGTGACAAAACGAAATGTACCGTCTACATCTGACGAAACAGTAAAGAAAAAGACTAGATTGTTTAATGAAATATTTAAAATATGGATGCATTGCCTTGGATGACAACCCGCAAAGTATTGTTTGTTATCAAGTTCTGTCCGCACGAAGCCTTCAAAATTAGTCGGACTTATGAAAAAAACACCCGTTTCTACAGAACCATTAGAATTTTTCGAGCGTAAATCACTCGTCTTTAAAAACCAACAAATTGTTGTCAACAAATTAAGCCGTAACGAGACCGTAGCACTTCGAGCATCCTATTTAGTAGCATTAAGTGTGGCCAGGGAGTCTAAGCCTTACACAATTGCGAAAAGCTGATTTTACCCGCTGCCATTGATATGATCAATGTGATAATTCCGGAAGAAGCAAAAAAGTTGAAAAGTATACCACTTTCAAATGACAAAATATCGAGACGTTTTAATAAAATTTCCAGTGATGTTCATGATCTGATAATTGGGAAGGTTAAATTAGATGAACTTTGTGCTATTCCGTTTGACGCGTCAACAGACGTATCGAACTTGGCACAATTTTTGTGTTTTGTCCGATACAAAAGCGAGAGGCCAATTAAAGAAAATGTGCTATTTTGAAAATCAATCCCTGGCCGTGCAACTGGCGAAGGACACTTAAAACTACTGTAACTAGTTCTCCCTAAACGTCTAATATATATACCTATATATATATATATATATATATATATATATATATATATATATATATATATATATATATATATATATATATATATATATATATATATATATATATATATATATATATATATATATATATATATATATATATATATATATATATATATATATATATATATATATATATATATATATATATATATATATATATATATATATATATATATATATATATATATATATCTATATATATATATATATATATATATATATATATATATATATATATATATATATAGATAGATAGATAGATAGATAGATAGATAGATAAAATAGATTTAAGTATTTCAGTGAAATAAAAAAAAACGCAACTTAAAATAAGCATATAATTGTCTAAACTTACATAAATCTGATGCTGCAAGATTTGCTTTTGGCAAGATTCAAACGGACTTCGTGCCTGCAATAAGAAAACGAGATAAGTGTTATTATAGTCAGGTGCATGGCAAAACGTTACCGTTAGAATAACATAAATTATTAATCAAAATATTTAGATTCCACCCGGTCCCAGAGGTAGCGCAGTTTCTAAGCACGCAAGCCGACGTAGAATCCGTATATCTAAACACAAACTGTGTTTGTTTAAATTTATGCATCCAAAACCATGTTGCATACTCTGAAGCTGCAAGCGTCTTACCAGAACGAACTTTAGCTCAGATAATTTATACGGGCAGCATTGGAATAGAGTTTTCGATATATTACCTATACAACATGCAATAATAGGAGAAGTTATGTTAAAAGCTGTTATAAGTCGATTACTCAAACTTCAAAATTGATTATAATTGTTACATCGCCTGATAATATAGTAGTTTGAGAATATTAACAATTATAATGAAACCAGAGCAGCAAAATATGTAACTTACTAATAAATTCAAAACCATGTGAAACACTGTGATGTTAAAATATTACATTTAGCCTTTGTACCGCAGCATAAGCTCTGAAAAATTGGGCAGGGGAAAAGCTTTACATATTGCATTTGCACCTCTAAAGAAAATATAAGATAATTTTATAGAGAGCTGCCAAGAATATTACGTACAGATGAACCACTGAAAGATTACCCGATTATAAGATTATACTTGACGTCATAAATTGCTTATATCATAGACATTGTCGCAATATGTTATTTTTCTTTACCGAATGAGAGAGAAGGAGATAAAAATCAATAAATATGTCTTCGTGTATGCGATAGCGTTATAGTGGGGTAGAAAGAGAAAGTAACAAATAATTAAAAAGTGTTTGCTCAACACAAACTAAAAAGTTCGTTTATTGAGATTAGCGGTCCTGTATTGGTTGTCATTTGAGTTGTGTTATTATGTTTTAGTGAAATTTTCTGCTGTAAAGTCCAGTTTTATTGTAAAATAAGTTCTTATAAGGACTACTGTTATTGATTATTTTGTTATAGGTAAGTATTTGTAGATTTATAAAGTTTTATTTCCTTCAATAATACTAATCTAGCCAAAGACATTTTATTACATATGTTAACAGTTAATAAAAGTTAATAAAAACAGAATTAATATTGGCTAATTCTAAAAGATCCTGAAAGATAAACAACCGTTTTAGAATAATAAAGAAAATATTTAAGTGCGAACTTTTAAGATATCTATATTTGTTTTAACATTTTGTGTGATTTTAGATAATCGCAAGCTCAACAATTTGTGCTCAATGTTTATGAGGATTTCGAAATGGGAAAAAGATATGGGGGACCTTTAGAGCCTGTTTTAGTGATTCAAGAGGTAAGAGTAATATTTTTTTACAGTTTCACCAGCATTAAAAAATCAAGGAAAATTGGGTATTCTATTAGGAAAAGAAAAGAATATAATCCAGTTATTTTTTCTCTTGGAACAAGCAGATCTCGTGCAAAGACCAAAGCAACAGACTTACCCGAAGAAAGTAAAATGGAGGTTTAAAATAACTTGTACAATATGTTGATATAATTATATGATATGTTTATAATAAATGTGTGTTAGGTTTATAATTAATGTGTTATGCAGCTGTTTAAACATCATCATATATAAATGGGTGTCAACACCAATGTTTATAAATAAAATAATTTCATTCATTGTTTGGCCAATAACAAAACAATTTCATTCATTGGCTCCTTCCCTAAAATTTCGTAATAACTTAATATTGTCCGTATAATTTTAACTTAAAAAATTCTCCATTTGACATAAAACTTACAATTTCATGACACTCGAAATTTTACGTTAAAATATCGATTTATAATAATTTCTTGTTATAATAAATAATTTCGTGTGATAAATATATACAAATAAATATATCGTGGAGTTAAATCATATACATAACTGTCCGTTTTTCGAAGCACCAACCACGTTCATTATAAAACTTACCACTAATTTGACTAATAATTTTTCATTTGATTCATATGGATAAAATTGATGATGTCACTATTGATGATCCACTATTCACTATTGAGTCCACTTAAGGTGTACGTAGTCAATCAACCAGATAACTATGGAATAAAAATTATTTTGATGTTTGATCCATGTACCATATTTGCTCAACGATTTCTTACATTGGAAGACCCCGTAATGAAGCCTCCTTCTATGTGTCGTTCTATTGAGATTAGTGACTATTATAGGACTTTCGGTGTCTACTCCTTTATATTTTGCAGCGAAAAGTTTTTCTTTCTGCAGATACCTCTTTTATCTTCGATATTTTCTCTATCATTAAATGGAGTAGTATATATTCTCTATGTCCCATTATGTGATCTTATGTGGGATTTTTCTAATTTTTTAAGAAATTTTGTCCATGCAGCTTATACAAACTATTCTATTATTTAGAGATATCATCTTTTTGAGATTTTGATTGAGAGTATTCCTTACTATCGTTTATCAACAAGGACTAGATGCAGCTATGATGATGTTTGATGATCTGATAGACCTAGATAAATTCAGATTACAAAATTCCTCTCTCATATTAATCAAAACAATTACCATACATTTATATCAAGGGGTGTGTAATTGTCAACATTATCAAAAGCTGTTCCACACAGAGCTATATTGCTGTTTGATCAATAGGATTTTTTGCCTGACATTAAGGTTTTTATTTTATTGATCTTTAACCATATGTTTACTTAACCCATATGTTTATTTACTGCGTACATTAATTTCATTAGAGGTTCTAGAAGTACATAGCTCTCAGCTGAATATAGTGGAAGTTTAAACATAAGTCTCAGTTCTTTTACTTAAAATGAATTTTCAGTATCGCCTACCTAAGTTAAATATACTACAGTGACGCCTATGTAGGGTTTATTACTAATTATAACACCCTTTGTGCACCCTTAGAACTTT
The DNA here is from genome assembly GCA_031761425.1 of Cosmopolites sordidus. Taxonomy (NCBI): domain Eukaryota; kingdom Metazoa; phylum Arthropoda; class Insecta; order Coleoptera; family Curculionidae; genus Cosmopolites; species Cosmopolites sordidus. The sequence goes on along the minus strand of JARFXV010001075.1, from coordinate 196,684 downwards.
TACTACGATCCATTTTCTTATACAATTTGGCTGATATTCTACGGGAAAACCTTATGAAGGAAATGGCAAATAAAGAAATGTTTTCAAACAACTTAAGGATTGCTTCTTAATCAACATCTTTCCCAAAATAAATTGCTTTCTTACATTCTTCAACCAAAATATCAAAATCTATCTTCTAAACCACCACTCTCTCTTTTTTTCCGTTTAACTCTTTTGTCCATTTTTTTTTTCAAAGCGACACAATTTAATTTTTTAGCTTAGGCGCTATTTTACTTCAATTAATATGAAAAAAGCATGCTGTGTCCGAAAGGTGATTTATTATTAGCCTTTTACAATATAAACTGAAATATAAAAAGAAAAATATTCAAAAATCAATTCATACACCAAATATAAATTCTAGTTTTTTAAAAATTGTAACAGTGTAAAACTAAATTTATTAAAGGTTCAGAAATGTTTATCTTGTTAATTCAAATCAAGCATAAAACTTGGCAAACAAAGCAAATACCCAAATTGGTCAAAAGTTTATAAAGTTTTCAGTTGATATTGACCGCAATCTGTTAACCTCTGATTTCCATTTTCCCTCATATGCCAACTTGTTCATTTATAAAATGTCTAATTTAACAGATGGTGGTTGATCTCTGTACACTTCTGCTGAGGGGAATTGTCTATTTATCTAAAATGTAACATTTAACGGTTTCATTCTGGGAAACAACTTAAAATACCAAATGTTTGTTTTTAGATTCTACAAGTTTATTACGGAACAGGCCAGCTGAAGTCTAGTTGAACTTCATTCAAAATGTGACCTGCTTATTGCTTAAACTTAAATAAAAAAAACTTGACTGTGAAAAATAAGTTCATATATTCTGGTGATCCTTCATAATGAACAGAATATTCCAATCACTTTATTAAATAACAAACAATTTTATTAAGACTAACAAACTTAATATTTAATAAAAAAACATTTGCGAATGCGAATAAATACACCAGTGTGTTTTTTGTTCATATAGAACCATAATCTTTCTGTTTAACCTAAATATATAATATAGAGCCTTGATTTAATCGCGAAACCCGCATGGTCTATAAATGCAGATAACCAACACTACAAGTTGGAAACGATTAATATAAAAACACAAATATTCTTAAACTACGATACACGGTTATGTTTTGTTTTTCAGTTTTTATAAATAATCTTTTTCTTTGAATGATACACACAGTTTAGCACTAACACCTAAAATAAACATATCATTTCAGCAGTCCTACATTCGTTTGAACCTAAAGTAAAAAAAAATTTAAAAATATTTTTATTGGTGCAGATGCCATAGGAGGAAAAAGAAAAACGCTTATTTTCTTCTTTTCCCTTAGATTTCTATGTTTTAAATTCTTTATGGAAAATATTGTCGATGAAATGCAAACAATAAAAATTATTTTTTATATAATTAAATGTGTTAAAAGGATGCTTTTAAAATATTTTTTGTTGTTCACAAAGCACAGACACAAATAAAACAAAATTAAAATCTTAAAGAAGAAGGAAGACAACTAAATAAAAAATCTACCGAGAATAAATTTCTCTGGCAGATCTAGGGAAAATGTTAATAATATTTTTGGTGACAAATGATATCACCTTTAAATAATTCACATAAAAAATTTGTTCCTAGGCTTATTACTAGGCTTATATAAATAACTAGGTACGTGGGTTATAGGATTAAGTGTACACTCTGTATAATAAGATAAATTAAATATATATTTGTTCTATTAGGATCCCTAGTGTGAAACACTAAACTCCAAGAGATTTACCACTAAACACCAAATCACTTTTTTTAAGCCAGATATACCTGAAAACACTTTTTTAAAGACAAGGGATTTTTTTCAAATATTTTATTAATTTTAAGGATATAGAACATAAAAAAATATTACTATGGTATTTGGAAGGGCCATGCCTACCTATAGGACGTTAGGAACATAACATACTATACTTATATAACTAATTATAATTTTACAAAAAATGATTATGCATGGTATGCAAAACATTTGACATGAACACCAACATCACACTTACGACACCTGGTAGTAGTCTTTGAAATAGTCAATTATATCGAAACGAATATCTATATTTTCATTTTGCCTGGATCCCCCTGAGAACTGCTGTATTATTTTTTATTCTGCTACATGGTTTTTTATGTATTTACCAAGCGTTTGCACGGCCATATCAATACACTAAGCAATTAGGGAGAAATACCATTTTTCCCTCTAATGGAAGGCGTATGTTCTCATCACAGCGATCTACGCCACCATGGAAGGCGTATGTTCTCATCACAGCGATCTACGCCACCCATATTCGCATTATATTTTTTCACAACATATGATTGTTCTATTTGAATAATTTGTTTGTCACGTTTTGAGTATCTTTTCACAATATGAATGGGGTTGGCGCTTAAACAATTGAAATACATTATGACAATGTTGTTGTCGTTCCATTGAACAGCAGCAATATTATCTTTATCTGTAAATACAGAATATATACTTATAATCACCTCTTTTCCTTTCCTTGAGATCTATGGAGGTAAATGGATTGCGGGTAAATCTGTTACATCGAATTGTTCCAGCTCCCTGAATATTTTTGTTTAGTAACAAATTAAGACAATTTCAGAGTTAAAAAAATTATGTCTCCCGTAACAGGGAACCATGGCCTCATCGATGCTCTGGTTTTTTTGGTGCATTTTCTAAAAATGTTGCATTCGTATGTCTAAATATTGGTCGAGATTTTAAAAATGTCACTTTTGTTCAAATTATTGTTTATCTGCGAAATGAAATATCTTAGAACATGACCAAAATAAATATGTTTATACCTATTGGATTAAGTCACTATTAGTTCAATAAGGTCGTTATCAAAAAAATTCTGAAATAATTCAACAGGATGTTTCTTGGCTGTTCATGGTTTTGGCATTCATCGTCAGAACCAATAATTTTTTTACCCATTTGAAGTCAGTTTTCTTGCGTTTGAGAACTTGGTTACTTTTCTTAGATAAGTATTTCGCCAATTCGGAAAGTGGCATCGTATACTCCTCATCATCAGAGTCAAAATTAGGAGGAGGAATTAGCTAGATTATTCAAATTTATTTCAACAGGCGTTCTTAATTAATTAGCCGGTAAATTATCAACTGCTAAATTATTCTCATCACCTGAGTCCTCATCAGTAATATTGCCAAATGCATTTTCAGGCGGAAGCTTATAAATATCTATTCCAACTTTAGGAAAATCATCATCGTAAGCCATACTTAAGGCTTCATTCAACGTAACGCCCCAATTTTCAAAAAAAAAAAAAATAGAATCGCCATACTTTATATGCCTAGCTTCCTACATATAGTACTGCTTCATATTTACTTTTACAAGTAACCCCGTATCAAAAAAAAACATATCCTAATATTACAAGTGATTAGTTTTAGCCTCCAACACCCCAAAACTCTTAATAATAACACTTGTGAAACAAAATTTAGTAACTAATTACTTACCGAACAAAATTCACGATGCAGTGGTCCATTTTTCGTAATGTAAACATTTTAACTTTAACAACAAAACGGTATACTATCATAAAGCTGCGATTGCTACTGACGCACGGGCTCCCTCATAGCTGATTTTTATATTGTGGCGCCATCTATACATAGTAGGAAATTTTTGGCGGGCTATTTAAATCGCCGACCTACATGTAGAAGACAGGCATATCTGGGTTAACTTCTCGACGCGTATTTCGCTAACCATGTTGACAACATCAGGAAATGATTCAGTCTCACTACTACTCTGTAGTAATACTGTACGAGTGTTGCCTTCAAACAATTTCAATGTTGGTCTTTTAATAAATACTGGCAACCATAGATATTTTTACTCATATTCTGGATTTCGAAAGATAGCCGAAATCATTTTATTACTTTTACAAGATAATGTTTATAGATATTGTTTATGTTGGTTCACATGTCATCAGCATGTCATCAGTTTAACATGTCATCAGTTGGTTCTTTGTGAAACAATATGAAAATATTGGGATTTTAAATGATACACTTTTTAATATTTCAAACGTTTATTATATATTTTGCTCTACATATGTTTCGCCTTGTTAGGGCTTTCTCAAGAGTAGCTTGAACTTCCAAGTTTTCAAGTTCAAGCTACTCTTGAGAAAACCCTAATAAGGTAAAACATGCATAGAGCAAAATCTATAAGCGATTGAAACTGTTAAGATTTGTATTTATATATTATAGTTATTTCAGTGTTGTATATATATATCAGAAAATAAAGTAAAGACGGCAACCTCGCATCGGTGTCTGACGCGGTACGAAAGGAACGGCAACTTAACCAAAAATAATAACGAAAACCGGGAGTCGACGTTAAGAAGTCGTCCAGTTAAGACAGCGATTCGGGATTGCCGACGAATAGTAATGGCAACTTGGTTTTATTGAAGCAGTCCATAAGTAAATCTAAAATATATTAAAAGTCACACTCGACTGAACACTACCAAACAGAAACATTAAAAAGTTAAAAGTGTATCATTTAAAATCCGAGTACTTTTATAAGATTATGCGAATAGATAAATTTAAACTTATTTTTTGTTTTCAAGACAATCGACTATTATTTCCATTAATAGCTTCCAGCTCAAGAAGATTAAATGGTTTTCGTCAGATACACTTTTTCAGCGTATGTGTTCGGTAAAGTCTAAATCGCATTTCCATAAGTTTGTTTTCCAGACTACTCAAATGTTAGTGAAACGTAGAAAGCTCTTAAAATGCCATTGAATGTCTTTAAGATGGAGGTGGAGCAATTGATTTAGTACTTCATTCATCATTTAAATTACAAATTGAAGTCTTCAGTTTTACTATAAAATACAGAATTAACGATAAGCAACTAACCGATTTGAATACTTAGTCATACTTGATTGGTTCTAGTGCATGTCTTTATCATTTATTCATAAGAATTAATCATATTTCAATTTAATCGTAGGTCAATAAAGGTAATTTATTGTAAAACTTTTTTTCAATATACAAACAATATATTATAAAACATATAAATGAGTGATGAAGTAAATTTTGGCATAGATGGATATGTTGGTTACCAAAACTGTCTGCTAGAAATATTCTCCAGAATATTTCTTTGCAAATTTAGGAGATGTATTTTTTTCAAAATATTTTATTAATTTTTAAAAAGTATCCTGATTTTCAATTAAGAGACTGAAGTTCGAATATATTTAATGAATAATGTAATTTTTTTCGGATTTTAAAAACATTGCCATCTACTGAAAATAATTTAACAAAATATTACATAACCTATATATTCGTAAAATATATTTATATATTGTCCTTATTAACAAATTTCCAAATAAAAAAAATGGTGAAGCCTATACGAATGGACGTGATCCATATTAGACATCAACAAAGGCAACCAGGAGGGATATACCTCTAGGGAACGTCGTTATTCCTAACAGAAATATGACTAATTCAGAACCGTAACTGACTACCTGATCTGCAATCAAGATAGAAAACTATAATAAGAATCTATTATTCTAGTAGACAACTGAGTTGAGATTTGGCATCAATATTAGCACAAAAAGCAAATAGAGATGATCCATAACGTCGGATTACGTAATAAACTCAGATACAAACGTTGTCGCTTTTGGGATGGAATGAAAAACTGATGACACAACAGCAGCGTCTAAGAGTGATATTTACACAGCAATGAACGATTAATAGGCTCAAGTTATTTTAGATAAAACCAGCTAAGACATAAAATGTTTAAACCATCGGTGGGATTATTAGACTCTACTAATAATAATTTGAAAAACTAGAAGGAAATGAAAAAAATAAATTATTTAAAATCAAATTAGATAATAATTGTAATTTGTTTTTAATTATACCCCTTTATATTTAATATTTACTCTTTTCTATAAGTGATGAATCCAAACACTGATTCTTCACTAAAAAATTAATATAAAATCAAATTTGATAACAATTTTGATAAACATTGGGTATTAAGTTAAATTATAATGATTATATGTTAGGTTTATAATGGTAATAATATAAAACTAAATCGTTTCAGATGACTAAATAGATAAGATTAGAATTTTTTTTCTTTTTTGGGCTTTTTCGCCACGATCTATAACTCAAAAATATAAAAAATATATGTTCTTATGTAAATATAGAATCACTGGGTAAAAACAAAAAACCAAACGGATACAAATTTCTCAGTAATTCTTTTCTGTAATTAATTTGCTTATCCAACAAAATTTTAAAAATATAAAAATGAATATGAATTAAATTCTAAACAAATACAAACTTGTGACGTTAACGTTTCGGAGGGTATTCTCCCCCCGTTTTTAAAACGAATCTAAAAAATTAATTATATTAATTATATTAATTTGTATATATAAAGTAAAGATAGGAAGTAAATGATTTTTTTGTGTATCCCAACGGTACTTACATCGACAATAATAGATTTTTTATGACAGCGATATACTACCAAAAAAAATATATATGTAATATATATATATATATATATATATATATATATATATGAGGTTTACTGTATGATTATTTACTGTACTGATTGTGTATTGAAATACTTAAATGTATTTAATTGTATTCTTTAGAATCGGGAACCATATTGAATTTAAATCTACCGAAATTATAACAATACATTTATATTTATTTAAATCAATTATAGTGATTTCTTTTAATCTTATGCATTTAGTTGCCGATTCTTTTAATATCATTTTGGAATTATTCAATTCCCGATGTCCCGATTCCCGTGCATGTTGGCAAATTCTTTATTTATTAAAATCACCAATCAACAGTTTTCATGTTCTTTTATTCTAACATCTAACGGTCTAGATCTCTCGTGTATATATAATTTGCCACATTGGCAGGGAATTTTATAAACCACATTTTTGATATTCTGTTGTGTGTTGTTTGGTTAGATTTTTGTCAATATAAATCTAAGAGTATTTTTTGTTTTAAATGTCGTTCTTATGTTATCTTTATTTCCTACTCTTTTAATTGTCAGAAATACCGTGGATGTAAGGAATTGTGAGGTTAATTGTTTGAGAGTTATTATTGTTATTACTAAGTTATCTGTTTTGTCTTGTATCAAAAGTTTTAAATGGTAATCAAAAGAATGAAATTTTTTGGGTAATTGTTTTTTATTTAAATGTCTTTAATGTAATTTGTTTTTCTTTGTAGTGTATCACTGTTGGCATAAACAAGTTTTGCTCTGTCATATAAACTTTTAATCACTATTATTTGGACTGATTCTGACTGATTGGAAAAGAAATTGAGATACCTATCTGAGTTTGTAGTTTTCTGTAAACTGTAGATTTAATGTGTACTTGTGTTTTATTATTAAAGTTTCGAGGAATGGCAATTTATTCTCCCTCTCCATCTCTAAAGTAAACTTAACTGTGGGCTCTCAAGAATTTATATATTCTAAAAAAATAGTTAGATCATCAATATAAATATGGCAAAAATAATATAGACATATCTAAGCCATATTATTGACTTTTTGAAAGATTTGCTTAATATGTCATTCTACAATTCCTCCATAAAAATATATGAACACACCACAACCATTTAGAAAATACTCAGATTTTTATTTCACTTTAATAACACTCCACAAATAGAAATGAAGAGATTAACACCAAAGGCCAACATACAATAATTAACTGTATTATTAAATGCAGGTAGTATGACTAGACGAACTGTGTCTTTCTCCTGGAGAGAAAAACATCCGACAGATGCTTAATAATTATATTAAATTATATTAAACAGAGCTTAGCAGCAGTTTTCCTCGTGGTATTTGAACGAGGCTATCGTAGTCGTACTACACGTATTTAATAATACAGTTAATTATTGCACATTGATACTCAGTACAATCACGTAAACAGAACTTTGCTTCTCTTTAACTGAAGACCTAATCTCTTCGATTTTAATGTTTCACGTAGAAAATTCCACTAGAAGAATTGACTCTACAAATAGTTGTTTTATTTTTTATTACGGTACAAATAATGCATATATGGCTAATAAATAAAATAGTATTATTGTAATAACATAATAAACAAAATAGTGTTATTGTATGGAAATAATGTATGGTAATTAGAAGAAATAAACTGAAATGTAAACCACTAGGGATAAAAACAAACATATATTTCGGAGTTATTACATTAAATATATCATCTTTATTAATAACTAGGAACATTTCGGTCAAATCAGATAAAGCGAGGTCTGGTGGAAACTGCCGTACGGAAAAGCTTAAACGGAAATAAAAGAAAACAGTTACGAGTGCCGAGATCACTCTACCGCAGACCTAAAAGCCGAGGGTATATTTGCGATGGCCGTAGAGGTAGAAAGGCTCGACAAACAACTAATTAGAAAGACATAGAGGAACGTTTTCGGCGGGCTGGAACTGAATACACTCGGGATCCGTTCGAACCTTTATTCTCGTCAATAAAATAGCTCTTAATGCCGGATTTGCTGAATGAATCGATCGAAAAAAGGCGAGGAATGTGACTTTTTTGCTAATATTGCATTATAGTTTCGTTTTATCTAATGTTATTTCGAGGTTGATGATTTAGGATTCTGCTTATAACAGCATTTTTCTTTTTTTTCTCCAATACGAAAATGTCTATGTATCAAATAAAAGTAAAAGTTATAAGAGACAAAATTTATTAGGATGAAACATTAAAAAAATATGATATTGTTGCTGAATAATGTATCATTTTATTGATATGTTACTGTTAAAATTCAATGAATTCATTAGACAACTGCTAAATGAAGGCAAAATTTTTTAGTATGTTATGCCATCTTCCTCTAAATTTCCTTGATCCATTACTTGTCGATTTTAACATTCTCACTTATTAACATTCTAAATAGGAGTTCTGTACAGCCGATATTTCTAAGCTTGTCACAAGTGCTGATACTTCCCTCAATATACATGTGTAAGGGAAAGTACTTTCCTAAATTTAACCAACAATTCTTTAAATCATTTTTAAGAAAAAAGTTCCTTACAGTAATGGAAAAAACATTGGTTATTACATTATTAATACATTAATTTTATTAATTGAAGATTTCTTGTACTGATAGTGTGGTTCCAAAATGTTTAAAAAGTGGACAGCAGCGAGAAATCGGTACTAAAGTCGAAGCAGAAATTTTACATTATGTTGAAGAGGATTTTACCTAGGAATGAAACAATACGAGTAAATACAAGTACTTACTCGATACTTTTCTTTCGATACCAAGTACTTTTGGTATTGATATATCGAAACCGAGTACCAAGTAAGCATCGGTCAAAAGTACTCATACCGATACTCGGTACGCGTACGCGATGATTAATCTGGTTGGAAGAACATTTATATTTTTTACGTAGATATTTGTGCTAGATGACGAAATAAGTGGAATGATATGTACCACTTTATTTTACTCTATATTATTTTTTGTACGCATCTTTTCCTAGTTTTAAGCAGTTGGCAACCTTGTTTTATTTTTATTATATTATTTCCATATATTATATTATTGCCATATTTATTTCGTTATTCATTTGTCAATTAATTAATGTAATCCTAACCCCAACCTCTGATTTTGTCGTAGCCGTTTGTTATTATTATTAATATAATTGTTACAATTCAAAGTGCTCTGTTTTCTTAAGTTTAATGTAAAATATACTGACTGAGTGAAAATGGGACCTCCAAAGTCTAGTGAGTTACAATATTTCACAAGAAAATATGAGAAAGACGCATTCTGTAAGAAATGTTTTAAATATGCGAAGTTTTATGGCAATACATCTAATTTGCATAAATATTTAAAAAGCCACCCTGATTATATTGCACCTATTAAAGACAAGATTTCAAAATAAGTTCGACTAGTACGAATATCTAATCTAATCTACAAATTATAGGTAGTTAGTTACTTTCTTGTCCATTTTAATTTTGAGTAGTGTTGTGCGGTGCGTTAATTGATACCGATTGATACAATCATGTTGTAGGTACCGGTATCGATAAAGTAAAAATAATATCACTGACATTTAAATATGGTTTTTTAGACAATGAAATAAAGATTAAATGTATGTATAGATATATAGATAGATAGAACGTTTATTTTCGACTTCAGACACTCATAAAGCGCGCACTGAAGCCACTGAAGGTTAAATGTATTTTAATAATTTTTAAAAGAAAGAAAAAGGAAGCTGAAGGTGATGTCGCAGCAGGTAGAGGCAGTTCATCTATTGTAGAAAACTAAAAAAAAATATTAAAATAGTTAATTACCCTCCCAACATCTACAAAGTCTACACTTAATACTTGACACCCGGAACTACGTCTAATGAGTCATTACACATTAAAAGCTGACTTCGAAAAAATTGCTTCACAAATTTTGTTTTAAAATCACATCACAACATTTTGTTTTAAAATGATATAAAAAGAGCTGGAAGGTAACTAATACTATGATAATAAAATATAATAATATAAATATGAGCATATTATATCTTATATGCAAAGATATGCGGCCCTTCAATGTCGTGGAAGGGGAAGGTTTTTTGAAATTGATGAAGGAATTGGCTCCTTTTTACAAAGTGTCTTCGTCGGCACATTTCAAAAAGTTGCTCTGTGACAAATACGACATCGTCAAGATAGAGTTTGCTTTAAGAATATCCGATGCAACTGAGTTATGTGCGACGCTTAATATATGGACGAAGGACGAGGAAATCTTAATATATAAGATTTTTGGGTATTAGGGTACATTTTGTAGAGAAAATAGCGATTTCCAGGACTAATATTGCCATCAGGGAACTCAAATTACACCATACAGTTGATTATATTTCTGATGTATTTGTTGACATTCTAAAAGATTGGGATATTCCACTACCTAAAATTACTTGCGCTGTTACAGAAAATGGCACTAATATGGTTGCCGCAATGAAAAGAACACTTGGTAATTCGAAACATTTGCCATGTTTTGCACGTACCGTAAATTTGAAAGTAGATTCCTTAATAAATAATACCTCGACTACAGTAAGGGATTTTATCAAAAAATCCAGAGGGATAGTGTAGTTCCTTACGGATGCGCAAAAAATATATTTTTGACGTTAAGACACGCTGGAATTCGCTATATTATATGGTCAATAGATTTTTAGGTAAGTCCAAAATTGTTTCGCAGCTTTTACTCGATGCTACAGATAGTCCTGAATTGGTGGTGGGTCAGGAAATCGAAGTATTAAAACAGATAGTCCAGTTGTAACATCCATTCGAATTTGTCACCAAAGAATCTTCTGGCCAGAATTATGTCACCTTATCCAAATTCATATCCATGATAAATTACCTCACATCGCAGCTAAAGGCATTTTCTTCATCAATAGAATATGTCACTCTACCCAGTTGCAAACCAAACTATTGGCTGAATGTAAGGAATGGTTTGGCATCATCAAACCTAACTCAAAAACGGATGAGGTGTCAATATATTTCACTAATCCTGTCTGCGCATTGAAAGCCAATCCATTAGAATAATGGGAAGATTTGAAACCGGTGGACTTAAAACGTTATATAAACAGACGCGAATGTTCTTACACATTGTCGGTACCTCTGTACTTTGTGAGAGGTTGTTTTACAAGCTGGCGCGACACTCACTGCATGAAGAAATCGTTTAATAAGCAAAAACACTGAAGAAAAATTATTTTTGGGGAGAACTTCAAGAGGTGTTTTTCATAAATTTATTTGTTTTTTGTTTATATCAATAAACATAATACCAGTATTTACTGCTGTTGTATTCGTCTATAATTCTACGAAAAAATCGACCGATACGAGTAAGTATCGATATTTTTCATTATAACGAGTAGATATCAATACTTTATGAACGATGCGGTATCGAGAAAAAATATCGATGCCTGAGTGGTATCGTTTCGTTCCTAATTCTACCAGAATGACTCGAAGTATGAATAGAACTCTCAAAGAGAAATTACTATATCCTTATCATGTACAAAGGTTAGAAGCCACTGATTTTTCACGTAAGCAAAAATACTGTAAGTGATTTATTGGCCATAACCAAAACAATCCAAATTTTTTGTTCAATTTTTTATCAACCGGCAAAGCTAGTTTCACGAGGAATGGGACGGTGGATATTTTGAAGAGATAATTTAATTAAACAATTAAGATTTATCGCTCCCATATACCAATTTTGTTTCTTTTTCTGTTTTATTAAAGATCCACACTTCACTATTATTTGTTGTTAGTATTACTATTGTACTAAGTAAAACATAATTTTGACCCTATGGGTCTAACTTTGGACCTTATTATTCATTCAATAATCTTGCACACTCGTCTTCATTTACCAATCATTCCCCTATTATAGAATCTTGATTCCCATCGCTAATCGTCTTCATTATATTTATTTCCATATTTAAAAATCATTTCTGGTTCGGATATCACAATAAACTTATGTACTTACTTCCTTATTTTCCTGTTGAGATTACGAAATTCAAAATTCCTAAAATACGGTTTATTACCATTCAGAACTTTCAATTAAATAAAATACCGGCTTTTTAAAGGAAAAAACTCAACACCAATGTTAACTCTGAGTTCACAGGAGAACTTTTATGGTTTTAATTGAGCATTTAAAAACCTCTTATGCTACAAGGTAAAAGATGCCTACGAAGTTGACAAAGAATGTAAACTAGAGTCGAGCAGGAATCAATTGGTATTATTCCTTTGTAGATAGACATTGTAATAGGTTGACATTGAAATTCCGAAACTAACCATTATAAACAGGACAAAGCTACCCGAAGGAGTTCCTCTAAATAGAACTTGGGGCTTTCTTGAATATCGATGTATTTATAGTATATTGATCATTGAATTTCTACAAACCTTGTTTTGAAACTTGGATCCATTTTTAAGTAAATGCAAGGTATATATTTAGACTTAGAGAGGGAATATATACTCAGAATAATTAAATTTATACTAGATGGTGAAAAAGTAAGGAGACTTAAAAAAAAACAAATATATATATATATATATATATATATATATATATATATATATATATATATATATATATATATATATATATATATATATATATATATATATTGTCTCCTTTATTTAAAGGAATTCCCTATTACTGCAATATTATTATCGCAACATTCCGAATATCCGAACTTCCGATAGGGGTTAGTGTTATAAGAATTGTGAGTGTGCGCATCTCTAGGGTGAACATTATTCAATATAGTGTGGAAAATCATCATAGAACGTTTAACATCAGAACAACCCTTGCAAATTGTCGAAATTTATTATCAAAATCAGTTTTCTGTACGCCCAACTTATACAGCAATTTGTGAATTTTATGATGCACATAATCATCCAATCGAGAAATATGCTTTTCTCCAAATTATCGACAAATTCCAAACGCATTTCACGCTGCTCGATATCAAAACAAAAACAAGACAAAAAAACTGAGTGTTCCGAAGAAAACATCGCCGCAGTATTGATGAAGTTGGGGTTTGTTATTCGACTACGTGGGAAATTTTGCATAAATTTCTTAGTCTGTTGTCTTACAAGATCCAGTTTGTCCAAGAATTCAAGTCGAAAGACCATTCGTTAGCAATGTCTGAATGATTGTGGCGTATTCATAAATTTTTTCTCCTTTATTTGGGTTTTTCGCCACTGTCTAAAACTCAAAAAATATTAAAAATACCTGTTCTTATTTAAAGAAAGAATCACTGGGTAAAAACAAAAAGCAAACGGAGACAAATTTCTCAGTGATTCTTTTTTGAAATAAATTTGCCTAACGAACAAAATTTTAAAGATATAAAAATGTTATAAAAAAATTACAAATTTTTAACGTTAACGTTTCGGAGGGTAATCTCCCCCCGTTTTCAAAACTAAACTAAAAAATAAATTATATTAATTTGTAATATATAAAGTAACGAGTGAAAGTAAATATATTTTTTTGTATGTGTCAACGATACTTACAATGACAATAATAGATTTTCATGACAGTGACACACTACCAAAAAATATATATGGTAAATATGGTTAATATATATGGTAAAAAAAATATATAAGGTAATGTTTACTGTGTGAATGTTTATTGTACTGGTTGTGTATTCAAATATTTAAATGTTTTAAATTGTATTCTTTGTAAAAAAAAAACATCGTTAGCATTGTACGTTCGGTGAATGGATAAATTCTATCGGTAAATTATTTCGACGAACAGGCCTGTTAATTGGCCACCAAGGTCATGTGATTTATGGTCGTTCGGTTATTTTCTTTGGGGTTATGTTAAATCTTTGGTCTATGGCGATAAACCAGCAGCTATTATTGCCTCGGAAGACCACATTGGATTGACAAAATGCGTTGTCAGAAGTAGCCGCGGCGGATGTTTAGCCGAAAATATTTTCTAGCATTGATGCCCATTAAATGTTATTTCACATAAAATAAATAATTTTAAGGCATCTAATTTGGTTGTTATAAGTTCGGACGCATTAAAAAATCACCCTATAGTATTTCTTTCAAAGCAGCTGGCGAGTTTTCTTTAATCGCTCCTATGATTTCGAAACATCGTCCATGAATAAACTCACGGAAATGACTTAAATAAGGTTTGACCACTTGGAAGGAACCCTTTATGGACAATAGCACAGTAATCGAAGAAAACATATATTTGACATTTAATCAGTTTTGATTTGGTATTTTGGGTTTAGGTTTACCTTTTGCACGATACTCGCTTGATTGTTAAGCTATTTCTAACTCATAAACATAGACCGATGTTTATTTACCAGTATGCATTGCACGATGCCATCAACAAATGGAAGTAACTTTAATATGACGATTAAAAAAAAATGTTTGAGGAACAGAACACCAGACAATCCTAAATTTTTCTTGATCCAAATGATATTCAAGTAATTTCTACAATTTCTCCATTATTTAATTGTCGATTATTCACTATAAGATCCTTGATTTTGGTAACCTTTTCTTCATTAGTTGACGTGAAAAATCTTTCTTAACGAGATTCATCTTCAACTGCTTCTATACTATCAGTCCTCATACCACTTATAAATATGTTTTAAAAGTTTTACCGCTGTAATACTTGTTTAACGTTTTTAATGTATTAACACAAGAGAAATTTTGTTTCTTAGACAAAATTTAATGGAAATGCAATTTTTAATAATTACAAAAGACGCCATTATTTCTAATTTAACAAGCGAACTGATATGAACCTTCAATCAGATGTAAAGGATTGTTATATTGACTTAAAAAACAAAAGGCTTTAATACGCTGCCATACGTAATATGTTAAAATACGTAAAGCGCACGAATTTTTGAAAAAAAAGCCAACTTAGTTTTTGATCAGTGTTGTATAATCAGCATATAAATCTGGAATATCGTTTAAATTTTAGTTCTTATTATAACAAAAAATTAATTCAAAAGAACTTGTAGAAAGTTTTGATAGATATAGAGAGAACAATGATGGAATACTTCAGATCGACCCTACTCCACTGCCATCCATATTTAAATTAATTCCCCCATTGCCCCTACCGATCCTAAAACTAATCAAATTCTCGGAATCCCTTTGCCTGGGTCGTTACTTTTTGTACTCTACGAACCCTCGAACTAGAATAAGTGTCCCCATAAACTAATTGAAATCGGTTTCCATACTACTAGTTAGTTATTCCGATTGTGATTTGCGTCAAGAGTTTGTCGAAAATAGATGGGGTAAGGACGGAGGATCGAGACCGCCGTGATAATGTATTCACGAATAAACGCAGAAGAACGAAAAACGGGCCTGCCGAACATGTTTTAGTGATCGGCATAGTTCCCGTGCGAATTAGAACCCCTTTAGGCGGATTATTAATGACGGAACGGCTATATAGCTATACGGTCTATCCGTAATAGTTGTTTGAAATGAGTTATCTGTGTTGACGCCGGATATTTCATATGCGCATTTCCAGTAATTTAATATGATTTAAAATTAATGTATTTTTTTTTATTATAGCGCACAGTTTAAAATAATTAATAATCATTTTAATTCTGATTTTTGACTTAGCACCATATCTGAGTATTTTCGAAATGTTATCATTTTTGCTTGAAAATTTTCAATATTTTAAATTTTCAGTATTTCCTAGCAGTGGCGACTCGTGGGTTTTTCAAGTGGAAGGGCGTAAAAGAAAATAGCGCTGCTAAAGATTTTTTGATTTTTTTTTGCTTTCGCCTTCCTCCTTTTTACGTTTCATGTTATTGAAACTCAATACAGGAGGTAAACCAGAGTGTTTTGCGTTGAAAAATTGTATACTATGATAAATGTTGGAGGGGTGGCACCCCAACGTCCTCCCTCACGAATCGCCACTATTTCCTAACTTACATACAATATATACAAAACAAAACAAATATATATTCAGAATATTTCTTTTTTATTATTAAATTTCTAGAAAAAAATGTGCTGTATATAAGTTTTATGATATAGTTTAGTGTCAAAGAAAAGCTTTATAACCAGTTTTTCATTCGCGTTAAATCTAACTCAAATTACACATCAGTTACTGAAATTACTCATCAGATTTTGAGTAATAAATTCAAAAGAAGTGTTATTACTGGTGACGAGTCTTGGATTTTTAAATTATCAGCAGGCTGAAACTCGCCTGAATACGACCCGGAAACGAATTACCAGAGCCATGATTTTTTGGTGAGTTTTTATTAGACTTTGCTCAGAATTGTATTAAAGTTTAGATATCGGCACCCTAGATTGTTTCCGGTACCATATCATTAACCATTTTGAGTCTCTTTTTAAGAATGTGCTATATTTAAAAAAAAAACTAATATTTCTACAAAGGTGTAGCAAAAATTTCTATATTTATTTATTCACATCAAATTTCAAATACGTTGCATTTTGCTTCAGTTTTTTAACCCCTCATATTTGAATATTTTTAACTTTTCCTTCGTAAAGTTCAAACTTCACGCAGAAACAATTTGGATTATTCAAACACAATTAATAAACTGCTTGTTTCACCCAAGAACCATATTTGAGGTAATGTATCAGCATAATGTTGAAATTTTCAGGACATGTGATTTTATTTTTGGGCATTAGATTTTATTTTTTGTGATTAGTGGCCTTACTTTTTTACATTTATTCTCTGGATCAATGGTGTTGTTATCACTAAAATAAATATGTTTAAGAATTTTTAAAAATTTATCTCGAGACATGGCATTAGAGAAAGCATTATTGTATGTATACTCATAAAACTATTTAAATATAAAAAAAAATATATAAATATAAAACTAAATAAAATAATATTAAATATTTAATATTAAATTTACGTCATGTTCCATTTTTAAAGGGTTTCTTGCTTCACTTCACTTTTACCTGATGTCAACGCCATGTTTGCAAATAAAACACGACCAGCTTTTGACAGCATGAAACAAATATCTTTGTTATCGATATTTTAAACGGAGCAATATATACTAACGCCACCATTTATTCCTGGAGCCACATTAGCTGTGGTGTCTAAGGCGTTAGCCTTACGTTCCGGCAGTTAATGTGGACCGGGTTCGATTCCTGTACTAGGCAAAAAAGTTTTTCTAAAATTATTGTGAATGTTTCTAGGTAAGCGTGTAAAATCTGATAAGGAATCACCCTTCAGTCACGCCAGTTCGAGGCTGGGTAAGGCCGGATGCCTTCTGAGAGGTTTTCTACGTTGTTCACTCGCCAGTCGGTAGGCTTCTCGAGATACTTTCGGTTAAGCACAAAACCAAGGGTTGATAGCCCGAGGGGGGTGCTGACCACGATTTTCGGTAGCTGATGACCACGGTTCGGAACCCACGTTAAACTGTAGGTCCAGTCTCTAAATAGCCTTCTCAGTTGCTGATGCGCCTCTAACCCCAAAACTTTACTTTACCATTTATTCTAACATCTGATTAAATTAACTCGAAAACGCGTACGAATATTTAGACTGTAGGTGGGCTAACTAAAATCTATGTTTCTAAAATAATTTAGCAGATTATTTTAAAACGTGCTCACAAAAGAAAAACCAAAACCCTAGGTGAAAACTGGAGGGAAATTTTGCCTTAAAATTAAATGGGTTCACACCACTGGAAATAAATTTTAATTAGATCGGTGTGATTAAGAGTTAGCTGGAAAAGGGATGAAGCATTAGACCTTCCCCTTTCGGTGAAAATTGGAATTGCCTTTTAGGAAACATTTTGTATTCCGGTGTTATTCAATGACTTTTTGACTTAAAACTTTCTAATACCACAACGTTATCACTTACCGAACTTGTTAATTTAAAACTTAAATCTTATTTTAATGTTAATTTTGTCAGGAATTCAAATCTGTATTCAGTATCTGAAATATTCTTTTTTAAGTTGTTGTCTATGTAAGTATACTTAATTATTTAACACGTTAACCACTGAACCTATATCGAAAAAAGACGCTCAAACTGGAACTTTTTTTAACCAAGTTGTTTTTAAACTTTTTTACGGAAAAACTAAGAAAAATTTAAATATTTTTTTGACGTTTCACAGGTCATTTAATGACATGTTTAATTTAGATACACACAGTTTACATAGGTCAATTATGAGGCTACTTATGATACACTTATAGCCTATATGTATCAACATTAATACGCTTTATATTATAAAAGTACTGTTTATTCAAGGGTTTACAAACAATTAGACAATTTCAAAGTTACATTGTCAGTGTCAAAAAAAAACAATTTATACAAACAATTTTTTTATTAGGACATCCAAAGCATCTAGTATTGCACTGTTAGTACTTCTCTGAGAAATCCTTAAAGCAACTGATACAATGTCCTCTTTTGTCATATTCTTTCAATCTCTGGAAAGTTAGCCAGATGAGATGTTCTGGGTCTTGGGCTTTGTACAATCAAGGCATTGAATGTTCTCTAAATGTGGTTATATCCATATTTTTATTCAAAGCTTTGTTATAAAGAATGAGTGCACTGATTACCATCTTACTTGTAACAAGTTCTATTGCTACTTTTCGGTACCATTTTGTAGCTATTCGAACTAGATTACTATAAGAAGACTTCTGATCCCATACATCTATATATGATTTAAAACTATTGCACTCTAATATTGTAGATGGTTTAATTTTGACTCCACACCTGGTTTGGATTTCAATCATTTTTGGGCACAATTTTGTAGTGAGAAACAAAATATCTTGTTTGCCACTCCATTTATCGACAATTACATTTGTGTTGCTTTCTCATCCGGTTTGAACTTTTTATCAAAAACAGGTTTTGGCTTAAATTTCCTGTTTTTCTGCAGAGTGCCAATGACATGAGTATTGCTATCATTAAGGGGGAAAATAACTTTAGACGCCTCAAAATGAGTAATTTTTCAGAAGTGTTTTTAAAGGTGATAAAATAATTGTATCATTTTAAAGTTTTAACATCATTTTATTTGATCTTTAAATAATATAAATTTATTATTATTATTATTTTTTACAAAATAGCAGCTCAATAATCTTTGTGGCAATTGGTGCTGCACTTGTCACTCTCAAAAAACTCAACTCAACTCAACACTTAACAAAAAAAAATCATTCTATTTCTAATACATGTACGGGAAGGATAAACCTAAAAAACAATAAAAAGTCTTCTTCTAAAAACAATAATAAGTCGTCTTCTGTCTCTGTTAGATAGTGACTCACTTACTCTTTCATTTGCGCATCTCCAGGCCAACATGCTGATTAAGCTGTCTAGGTCGCGATGTGCGGGCTTCGGCGCGCTCGACTGTATGTGCGATAACTCCGTAAATATTTAATATTTTTATTTTTCCTATTACCAGTATAATCTCAATAGTCCTTTTCATAGTTGAAATTTTTTTATGCGTATGTTTTTCGGGCACTTTATGCATGTATAAGCTGTAAATATTATGTTTTCAATTTAATTAACAAAAAAAAACATATCTAATTATTAATTTACCATCAACAGTAAGGTTTTAATTGTTATATACTCAAAGTAAAATATTAATACAAGTATTTTATTTTTTTTTATAATATCAGTAAAAAAAATCCAAAAGAACGTTGTTATGGGATATGTCGCAGCTATACGAGTAGTAAATCATTTTCGGAGCATTTATATTACTTTATTAGTTTTCAAAAGCCTTGTCTTGAACATTGTCGAAAACTTATTAAATGAACGAAACAAGAACATATCAAAATTTGCCCAAAGTCTACTAAATGTTATTTGCGAGCTAAAAAATGTGGACGGGGTGATGGTCGATTCCAACTGATCATATTAACAACGATACTTATATTTGTTCACTTCATTTCAAAGAAAGTGGTCTAATAACAGAACATCCTGACCCCATAAGTTGGGTAAAAAAAATCATATAATCAGGTCATTTTAATCCATTTACTTGTTAATCTAATATCTCATGCTGTAACTTCAAATGATGAATGCTTTTGTAGGTAAAAGTAGCAAGTGCCTGTTTGGCTGAAAAATATAAACAAACTCATGGGGCAAGTTAATTATTTTAACCGCTGCTAATTGCTCCTCTGTAGAGTATAAAAGTATTGAAATAAATGAAAATTAAAATTTGCAACAAACTTAATATAAAAATAAATGTAATGTAATAAATATTAAGTTAAAAATGTAGATATAATATTATAAATATAATAAATATAATATTGTAAATATAATAAATATAATGTTGTAGATATAACAAATATAAAACTAATATGAATATATTGATTGATTTGTCCGTTACTTTGTAATAGTTTTTTAAAAAGGAATAAAACAATTTTATACTTTGTTATCTGTCATTTTTATTTTTAAAATTTGTGTGACTATAATTTCGTAAAACGATTTTACATTCTCAAACACTACTTTAAAATTAAGTTTTTTTTTTTAATATGAATACTATTGTCATCCTAACCTTTCAACGAGTTCTGCTTTATTTTCATGTTGGGGACGACCATGCCATTTTAACCATCGTTGTAATTGAGTACAATTATGCTTCTATTGTGTGATGCACTAATAAAGCACCGTCAATTAATTTTTTATTTAGTTGCACTAATAATAAGGATAATGATCCTTGTTATCCAACCATATTTATAAAAAGTGCCCGAAACTTTCATATTAACGCCTGGTTAACATGGCTCACGTGCTTGCGCGCAATTAGTCCTGAAATGGTATATACATTATATTTTCGAAATATATAAAAAATCGTTTTTTTTTTTAATTTCTAAAAGATTTTCCCCCTTAAGTTGGTGGACCGACCTAACACTTATATAATAATTATTCGTAACCAACGTTCGGCCTATGTTGAGAAGAGGCTGCATCAACTTTAGTACAACTTGATTAGCCACTGGTTCTGTTGGCCTAATTTCTTTGCCACCATAAATTCCATTTTGTATGTGTAGCCATCTTGTTTACATAGCTTAGAAACCTTTTTCTGTTATTTAACATAATATATCTATTCGCAGACAACAGAATATGCACTTAAATACGCTCGTAACAACCGCTGATTACACACTGACCGATGTAAGAGTAAACAATGAACAAGTATGAAGTTTGCTGTATTACCACTCTGATTTCAAAGAAAAAGCAACATTTGTGTAAAAGTTACATATTCTTTTTATCGTGCCTTCTTCAACCGAGACGGTTGGCGATCATTATGACCATTTTTCACTTTGTTTACAGCCGCTCTAAATAGATGGTTTGATGTCCTCTTGAACCATTCTCTCAAATTTTGCAGCCATAACACTCTTAGTTTTTTCACGCTTCTTTTCTCCTCCATCCTTCCCTCCATAATCACTTTATAGTTATTATTGTTACTCTCTTTCGGTAGATATTCTCCATAGGGCCTCTCCATTTACTACTTTCTCTACCCAAGATATTCCTAGTATTCTTGAAGAAAGCCACACTTCAAAAGGTTTTAGCATTTTGATCATGTATTTATTAAAGATGGAAGCTTCTATATCGTTAAAGTTAGATACTGGGTACAATTTAATACAGTCTCCTCATAACAGTTAATAAATATACTTGTCAAATGCTAAACGAAATAAAACATATTATTTATTTATAGTACTCATAATTCGTTATTTAAACCAGATTTATTTTTAGACATCACAGTCTGGAAGTGGTCGGTAAATATTTTGAACCACTCCTGTTACTCATAATTGGGAATCTTAAAGATTCAGTCACTGAGCCATTAAGCCATTTAACTTTTGGGAATATTTGAAAGTTGCAAGGAAATAAATTAGGAGAATAAGGGAATAACCCAACAGCCTTTTTTTATACAAATAATACCTTGTCCAATGTTACTTATTATATAATTGGACTGCAGTGACCTCCTGCAGATATACCGTTGGGCCATTTATTTATTTTCCAATTCTGCCAAAAATATAAGTATATAAAGAAATAAACGATTTCGGATTAATCACGACAATCAGCCACAATCCAAAATTTCCATATGTTCAATTAACACAAAGAACTATAATATTTTCGGTAACACTACAAAACGCTGAACTAAGAAACAATATAATAAATTTGAAATAACGCATTGTTCCTATGATTTGTTTTTCAGGTTTAACATACAATAGGATATGTAATAATGAAATTAAAACAATACGACTTTTATATAAAACAATATGCATAAACTGTTGTCTATGTTTTACTATATGGCGGATTTAGGTCACTTCTTAACGATGAACATAAAAGAAAGTTACCCATTTTATCTAGAACTATTTTATTTCGTTTTTACAAGTCCAGTTCACAACTTCCAAATATGCTAGCGGGAATTAATATAATTTTCCAACAACCCAAAATATAAAAAAGCAGAATTTCCACCACTTTTTCATAAACGGACTTCAAAGGGGACATAAAAAAAAATAATTCGACGTTCTCTTGAATGTTTATCACTCAAGCTTTATTTTCTTTTGCGTATCTGGCAAACGAAACGTACATTTGCCTTGACAGATTTTAACGTTCCAATTAGGTTCTGATTAAATCTAAACATCCCCTTTCAAAAGCGATAATTTCATTTAAAATGCTCTTTTCAGAAAGTGATAAAAAGAGTTGATTGGAGTTAACAAAACTCATCACTTTCAAATGCTAAATACGAATAGATACAAATAGATAAATACAAATCAATTATTAATACAGTCTAATGATTGATAATAAACTTTTAGGTTTGATAGTAAGCTAATGATTGATAGAATGATTGATAGTAACTAATAGGTCTTTTTAAAATATTTTCTGTAAGTAGCATCATACGGTAGATAAAAATAATATGTAAAAATGTAAAAAATATATGTACTTTAGACAACAACATACAGTATATAGGAAATATACTACTATGATCAAAAGATAAGACGCGTTTTGTTTTAAAAATTCTCGCTTTTTATATATGAATACAATCATTTATTTCTTAAGTTGGTTTAATTGTCCTTGAAACTTGACAGAAGTTTCATATCATTTCACATGTTAAGTTATAAATTATAACCTGTATTATATTTTTCTAGGCGAATTTTTAAATGTAGAAAATTATCATACAAAGAATTTGCTTTTAATTTTTTCTAAAATTTCTTACATTAAAAATATTAAGAACGTGGTGTTAGGGTGACGAAGCCATATCAAAAAAAACATATTTACAAGTTGTAAAAGAAATTTAGTGATTATAGAGATGCAGTTGAATTTGAACCTAGTTCTGGAAGTTCTTCAACGTCAACCGATACAGAAAACATTACCAAATTCAATAATCTTATTCCGAGTAATCATCGATTAAGTACTATAAAAATTATAGACATTATTCGAATATTATTTAAATAAATTCAATCATTTTTGAAAAAATTTTAGATTTGTGTCGAGTGTCTTCTCGACTACTTCCGTAAACAATGATTTTTGTTGAAAGGCATCGTCGTATTGAGGTTACTGAAGAGCTACTGTCATTGGATACCGTTCTGAAATGCATTATTACCTTAATAAAATATGGACATATGTTTTGTCAGGTTTGTTGTCTCGAAAAGTCATTGGCCCGCAATATTGTGTTAATGTCTTATTTATTTTATATATATATATATATATATATATATATATATATATATATATATATATATATATATATATATATATATATATATATATATTATATATATATATATATATATATATATATATATATATATATATATATATATATATATATATATATATATATAGTATGGATATATTTTCAATTTGATTGAAATATGTATTAGGGGTGTTTTTTGTTCCCCAGCATGTTGAAAATACTTTCTGTTTATAAAAATAGGACTCTAGAATAGCTTCATAAATAGATTGGCCGTTTATGATCTGTTTTTAATAAAAAAATAGAATTATATTTATACAGTTGTATATTGAAATATATGTTATTGTCACTGCATAAACAAAGAGAAATTTTTTAGTGTGTCCGGTCGTTGTCAAACGATCAGATCCGATTTTAAAAATGCATTTAATTTTACATGTGTTCCATGGAGTAGCGATATTAATAGCTCTGGAAGTTGTCGCAAAGGTTCTAGTTTTATTTGACCAACTGAACAGCATAAACCTTCACACTCACCAATCCACTTTAATGCTTTACAATAAGTACAAATTTTTGTCAAAGTTTTGTTTGTTTGTTGTGTTAATAATTAATTTATTAAACTTAATAATAATAGTAGTTAATGTACATGATAATAATAATAGTCAATAATAAGTTGATAAAAGCTGAAATTTTAAATTTAGCGATTTTGATCATTAGCGCCCTCACAAGCGCTTTAGGAGTTTGAACTCCATTGCAGACGTTCTTAATTAGTCTTAATATAGCGCAAGAAAGAAAAAATTAATTTCAAATTTTCATTTTAATAATAAGTTTAATTATAAAAGCTATAAAATCAGATAATTAGCTATTCTCATCATTAATGAAGAAGCCACTATGTTACCGAAACATGTCATATTAATATAATTCAGTGAAAATCGAATAAAACAGTAGTTTATTATATATTAAAGTATTTTTTAACTAATAGATACTGAAAATACTGAAAATATTGTAAATATTTTAATTGCATGACCTTCTTAAACAGTTATTTTTTCCCAGTGTGTTTTACTTTGTATCTGTAATCAATTGAAATATTATTCCCTTATGTTTTTTGTTGTGTTAAGTGTTTCTTGATGATATTATCACAATAATAGAAGGTGTGTAAATAAAACTGGTGGCCTAGCGTTCAATCTGGTAACAATGTTAGTTTCCCAGGGAGGTACGTCAACAGTCTAATGCATCCTAAGGATACGTTAGAACTCCCTAGAGTCACTTGGTGGTCCGTAACAAATCTTTTCGTGAACCGGATTTTTCTCGTGCACTCTGAAAATCAGAGACAACAGTTTCGGGCAACGGTGCGCTTTCAAGTTTTATTTGAGACTTAGACAAAATACAACCGAAACTTTTGCAAAACATCGACAAGCCTATGAAAACAGTATATTGTCAAGTACCCAGGTTTTCAGGTAGTTTTTCGAAACCATATTCGCAACAATGTTCTTCATCCCCAATTCATTGATCAAAATCTGATGAACTTGGTTGTATGAGTCAAATTCAACTCTTTTCGAACCATTCTAATCGTCAGTCGATGATCAGAATGCATCAAATTCCGGATTCTGTAGACATTTTCAATCCTTTTTGCAGTGGAAGGACTTCCGCTGCGAGGTTCATTTCACAGGTCTACAGTGAATTTGGTGCCAGAAGGACTAAAACTAAAAATGAATAAAACAATTTTATACTTTGTTATCTATCACTTTTAATTATAAATTTGTGTGACTATAGTTTCGTAAAACGATTTTACATTATCAAACACTACTTTAAAACTTATTAGCTTTAAAAAGTTTTTAAGTACACAAATTTAAAATAAAAGTGCTAGCTAATAAAGTATAAAATTGTTTTATTCCTTTATAAACAATAAACTATCACAAAGTAATGGACAAATCAATCAATAAGACTAAAGCTGTTTTTAAATATGTTCGTTATGCTGGTTCTAACGGTATATCATTTTTTTTAAATGAATGTGTAGTTTTCGAGATATGATAGATGATGAAAAAATACGATTTTTTCATTTTTTTTACGTTTTGTTACATCACTGAACATAGAGAAAGCTTCTTTTTCGTGATTTCTTCGAATGAGTTCGTTCCAGCCACTTATGCATGATACTCCAGCAGTAATCAGCTATCATGTGTTCATCCCATCGACCCTGGTGCCTTTCTTCCATATTTTGTAGGTCCTAATTTTATGTTCAGTGGAGGCAAAATTCTTTCTCTCTAATAACTAACGCTGTGTTTATGATATTTTGTTTCTCAAGTGTTATGTCTTTTCTTTCAAGCCAGTTTGTTTTAATCCAATGCTCGCTTTTACTTCTGCTATCATACAAACAGAGAAAACATAGAAATTTTGTGTAGCCGCTTTGTTGACCCAATAAAAAGTTTATCAATTTTAAATCAACGCATATAACCCATTTATGATAATGGTACTTGGGTTTTGTCAATACATTTAGTGGAATGAGCAATTAATTTAGTGGAATGAGCAATGGGAACGGCACAATGCTAATTGCCATTATGTAGCAAAACATATTTCAAACTGCACTTGGAACTGTCTATAAAATGTATCCTTTCATTTGGCTTGTAGTTCAAAAAACCCATTTTTGATAAAAGGCCACCGACATCATTACAAAAAACATAATTTTCTGCAGCAATTGAGCAAAATGAGCAAAAAAAAAAGGAAGGAGTTATTTTTCTCGAGTACGTTAACATGAAATTTTAGTACCTGGAGAAAGTAAATTACTCTCTTTGAGTCTGGATGGCAACAGTTCTGATATTTCTTTTGAAACGTCGAGATATCTGATAAGGTCACTTGAAGCGTCTTGAGTAAAAATTAGGGTCTCCGTCGCTCTGCTCCTAGGGCAGAGACAACTTGATATAGCACCGTTGCTCGAAATTGTTGTTGAATCCGGTTTACCGGAAAAAAATTGCTACAGACCACAAAGTGAGTCTAGAGAGTGTAAGTTCATACTGAAGGTGCATCAGATATTGGCAAGGCTATCCTCCAAAAGGGAAACCAGTAATGTTGCTAAATCGATCTCTACGTAAACACTTTTATTAGTTTATTTAAAGACCTCGTATATAGTTTGATGATAATATATTAAAACAGTCCTTCATACCTTAAAAGCGAGGGTTAAATTTGACGGTACTAAATTTTTAATTGTGTTTCGAATAAATAAAGATAATATTCAAATTACTTTTAACGTGTTTTTATGCACGGTTAGCATTCAATCATTGCAAAATAAATGCTCTCGAGGAGAAAAATAGTAAATTAATTACTTTAAATCGTATTTAGTTTATAGAGACTGTTAGTGATTAAAATGCTGGAACCATGATCGTAAACAAAATTAACTAGGTTTTACCAAATTTGTCAATATGTTCAGTTAAGGGCATTGTTAATGGTAGATGAAAATATGCGCCGCGTGGGAATTTGCATAAAATGAATTGGAATTTATTAAATTCCTAATTTTGATTGTTCGATTTACATAGAACGCATTGAAAGGACAGAAATAAATAAAGCAGGTGTGTAAAATGTTACAATATTCAGAATATATTATTTTTTTAGAATTAAAATTATAGATTTTGTATTTGATTTAATAAACTTTAAGTAACAACATCTCTTCTTTTTCTTCATATTCTTCTTTACAGAAAAGTCGTGATCCATGAAAACTCAATCCGTTTGAGGCCTTTTCGGATTAATTCTCGCCAGCGTTCTCTATTTCTGGTTTCCTTGGTAGCACATTTGAGAGATGAACAAGTTGGGTTTTTAAATTGGTCTGGCCAAGAGGAGACTGCTCCTGGAGGTCTGCTGCGTAATCTAGAACCCTCGATTCGTCCCTGCATCACCAATCTTTCCATGTTATTGTTGTTCAATATGGCCGAATATTTTTAGTATTCGTTCATCAATAATTTGGGATAGCCTTGTAGGTTCATTAGTATCTTGAATTACGGATGAGTTTGTTCGTCTGGCAGTCCATGGAATGTAAAGTACCCGTCTTCAGCACCAAAATTCAAAATAATTAATGCGCTTAAGATATTTTAATGGTTCACGTTTCAGCGGGATATAGCAATACTGGAAAATCTAAAGATTTACTATCTTTTTTCATCAATAAAAATATACATGTATTCACACATTTATGGCTAAATGCTAAATGGAAAAGTTTTTCATATTTAAGTGGTGTAAGTTCTCTCGGGATTTCTGGAGCCACGGGGTAACTGGGCCATGGAATATTTCCCGCCACACTGACGACATAAAATAACACGCGTAACCTAAAAATCAGTTGAATTTGGAATTTCAGAGTGATAACAAATTTTGCTTATGGATATCCTAAAACATCGCGCTGAAACTACTGTTATTCTTAACCACATCTACCTACAGGTAATTGTTAAATGATATATATTTTTTTTGGGATATATTTACACCTTATTTAAAGAAATTACGTTGCTAAAAGTTTACCCATTCACAAGGATAAAAGCGTGGAAGGGGTGGTCTAGTTACCCCATAGAAAAATCGCAAAGGAGAAATCTGGTCCATACGCTTAGGGTATTTGTACCACGAGGGTCCAGATACTCATCTTGCATATTGAAAATTGGACGTGTTTAATGTTTTGCACACAAAAAATGTATTCGGGCTCTCTGATTCTCCCTCTTTTCTTTTCATTGTCGTACACGTTACATTAATATGATAAGTAAGTAAGTAGTGTATAAGTATTTGTTACTCCTCAATAAAAGTTCTTCATTTCCCTATTAGCTATACTTTTTTTTACTCACTAAGTATACTTAGCAATACCTACCTTGATCATATTGCCAGTTAATAACAGACAAAAATATTCTAGCTAATCTTCATTGGACCATAAAAACGCCCAGATACCCCTGTTTATAATAAAGCAACAACACGCATAAAAATAGGTTAATGGTACAGTTATCCCTTTTACCTGGACCAACAGGACCCTTGGCGCCATTTAAAAAAATTTAATTGGAATTTAAAGAGGAAGCAATGTAAGGCTTCATTGAAAAAATCTAAAGTTAGTAAACGGACGCCTTGTAACTTTTTAATAATGAATCAGTAAAATCATAGAACGTTGAAAAACCATGGCCCAGTAACCCCGACAAACTTTAGCCGATACTTGATGGAAATTCATTTTAAATTAACAAATGAAGATTTTTATACCTAAATTTCAACTATATTTAAAATCACAACTGTTTCGAGACACAGTACCTTTTTCAAATACGAACTATATTAAACTAACAGTAAGAAAAGTAGTTACAGCCTTAACTGTCTATCGACCAAACGTTACTGTAAATGATGATGGAGGAGAAATCCATTTTTTTAATGTCTGTAAGGAAACCATTCATGTATATTTAGTTTTTAGATTTATTTTCACTATTAACATGTTTGTGTCTCCAACATTAACATCTCTCCAAGGTTCCGGAACAAGATATTATGAGCCATCGTATATGCACCTTATTACGTCCCCAACGAGATCATTCAACATGCTATCTGTCTGGAATCCATCAAGAAAGCCACACATCTTTTCAGTGAGAGTTACTGTAAAAGAGTGCTAGTGCATCCTAATGTGCTGGACAAGCAGTTGATTGTGCGTTATAACAGTGAAGTGCGTAGGCTAAAATGTTTGCTGCCATCAGACTTGAATACAATACTCAGATAAGTTAAACTTAAGACTTAATAGACAAATTAGATAATAATAATAGACAAATAGTTTTAAGATTTAAATAATAATTTTTTAATCTCTCTAGTCAAAACAAACGCTTATTGCTCTCTGGGCAGATTGCTGATCTCTCCAAGAGTTAAACAAAAACTATTAACAGTTAAAAATTATCGTTGAAAGTGTGATTTTCAAACAGTAAGTGTTATCATACTGATAATTATTTCCTTTTTTCATTGAGCCCAGTAGAGGGGCCCAGTAGAGTTCTTTCTGTCCTTTTGTCCAAGGTAGACTTTTGGACACGAACCGTACTCAGTTAAATAAACCCCGATTTATAAAGTTTATTCGTTTGATATTTATTGTTTTTAATGACGCGTCCTAGACTTTTATTTATATTGAAAGCAATATTTAAATTATTTGCTTTTGATAAATGTTTTGAAACTAATTTATTAACTGGCGCCAAATATTAACAATCAAGTGGAAATATAGACAAAACAGTGTTTCGTTAAATTAATAGTTTTGTTATAGCATTTTTTTATTAAGATTTATTATTATAGCAATTTGTATTAGGTATTTTTTTATATGGACATCATTATTTTAGGTTATTTAACAGCTGAACCTATATCTTGGCGTTGGTTTTGATTAATCTAAGTCGCACTTCCGCCGAGTTATCAACTTGAGTCAGTCGTTAAAAAACATTTATTAATTATTAAATTACATTTATTAAATTGTAATTTTTTTTTATCAAAATCAATACTCCGTTCGTCAAACTTATAAAGCACATAAATTTTATCGTGCACATAATCGTCTGACGGAGCGATTTATTTGCCGAATTATCGACAAATTCCGAACGCATTTCACGTTGCTCAATATTGAAACAAAAAGAAGACAAAAAACTGTGCGTTCCGAAGAAAATATTGCCCCTTTTGCTGGCAGCGTTGATGTAGATCTAAATTTATCACTTCGGCGCCGTTAGCAGGAGGTTGGACTTTGCTATTCGACTACGTGAAAAATTTCGCGTAAAGATGTTGGTCTAGTGCCTTACAAGATCCAGCTTATTTCGGTGAATGGGCTCAAAATCAATTGCACGTTAAAGGACGTTTCCATTAATGATAATGATCTGGAACAGTATAGTTCCACGTCATACAACCAACAATTAATTTATTGAGGGAACAATTCGGTGAGAAAATTATTTCGAGGGACGGACCTTTCAATTGGTCCCCAAGGTCATGTGATTTAACGCCTTTATGTTATTTTCTTTAAGGTCATGTTCAATATTTGGTCTATACCGAGAAATCGGCAACTATTGGCGCTTTGGAATCCAACATAATTCGGACAATTGCGCACATAAGGCCACAATTCCTAAAAATAATGGTCGGAGATCGGATTAACAGAATGCGGTTTGTCAGAAGTAGTGTATTTGTATCAAATTAATTTGAAACATTAATAATACTGAATGTTATTTCGCAAAAAATAAATTGTTTAGAGTACCTAGTATGGTTGTTGTTTTATTTTAATTTAAAGTTCGAACACACTAAAAAATTACTTTATACTAAGTAATTTATTTTTTTAGTCTGTTTTCCATCTTTCCAATTATTATTTTAAAAGTGTTAGTTTTCCGATGTTGAAGCTCTGACGGCAACCGAAAGTTATTTTTTAAATACCTTTGTGAATAGTATATAAAAACAGCAATAATATATACTTCTGGAATAAATACCAGTATTTCTTATATAGATGTATTAATATGAATACATTTTTCCTACTGGATTTTTCTGACTAATGTATTGCCGTTATTTGGAATGTCATACTTAAATTAAATTTTTGATATATAGTATATATATATATATATATATATATATATATATATATATATATATATATATATATATATATATATATATACTACATTTTGATGAAATTTAAATAGTATATAAAATATATAATATATAATAAATAGTACATAAAAGTATGCTTACGTTTACAAATTGTATCAAATTAGAAAGGGTTAGAAGAACGTGCGACAATAGTGCCTTTAAAATTACAAATTATTGAAGATATAATAAGACAGAGACTGAGAACAACTTTAGAATTAGATAAGCAGTCAGCAGAGTGGTAGTAGAATGAAATAAGATGGAGAAAGAAAATAGAAAAGTAATTATAGAAGTAGATGAGACATACAGAAACTTGAAAAATAAGGCGCCTCTTTGCAAGCAACACAAAAATTATACTACAGGTTACTATATGAAATTCTAACGAAAACTATAGTGTGGTGGAAGCAGCAAAGATAAGAATAAAACCATCAACATTTGGTGGAGAAGCTCTGATAATTTGAAGCAGTACCAGCGATAAAGGACTGGTTAATTGTGAGAAGTTAATTGTAGCATTAACTTTATATCTGTGGCGTATTGTAACTGAAGTTGAAGAATGAACACCCAATGAACATTTTTTAACTTTACTCAAGTCCATAGCATTCAAAAAATTTCTTTGATTTGCTGATTTCCCAAAATAGTATTTACAAAAATCCAATCCAAACCCAAGTGAGGTAATCAGGGAGGCTAACTAACACAAATTAAATGCAGAAAGACAAACTTAGAAGTATATAAGGCGAGAGTATCGGATAGTAACACGAGAAGCAGATCAAAAAACCCCTGTGAAGAAGAGGCAAAAACAACTACGATACAATATAAAAACATTCAGTGGAAGAAAAAAACTATCTCAACGCAAGATATAGCGGAGTAAAAAGACAAACCCAACTTAAAATCTTTACTAATTTCGGTGGAAAGACTTAGGATTAAGCAAATTAAACTTCCATGATAAACGTTTCATTCAAATTATGTAAGGCTGCTCATGACATGAAGTGAAAAGCCCGCATATGTCACAAAAACTATGCAGGGCGAAAAAGAGCCGTGACAGTCAACATTTTAGTTTGAGTTTGCAGATAACCTTAATGAACATTCTTAAATTTAAATAATTCCTCCGGTACATTTTAGTAACAATTAAAATACTCATTGGCTTATCAACGTACTCTATCTCAAGTAAAAACAACTTTAAAATAATTAAATTGCCATAAAATAACTGCTTACAAACATATATATGTGACAAAAGCTCTCTATTGGATATTATATTCCCCCCATAAACTACTCAAGTTACAACTCTCGTTGCCCTGGAGGCACCCCACATAGTTTGGAATAATTCAACGCGATGAGTGATATGAAACCTAAACAA
Source organism: Cosmopolites sordidus (assembly GCA_031761425.1). Lineage (NCBI taxonomy): Eukaryota > Metazoa > Arthropoda > Insecta > Coleoptera > Curculionidae > Cosmopolites > Cosmopolites sordidus. The sequence goes on along the minus strand of JARFXV010001075.1, from coordinate 163,728 downwards.
TTAAAACTTAATTTTGAATGTTTGCTGAAAATGATTTCCGCTACCGAAATCGCTGCGATAAGTGTCTTATCTCGTGCTAAAAACCTCACCCTTTCGGGAAGAATCTTGTTAGGCAAGTAAATAATGGGGCGATAAGTGCGTTGTTAAACAAAGTGCACTGAGATGGTTCTTTCGCTTGTGTAAATTACTTGTTTAATAACAATTCCATAAGGTATTCTGATTAACGCTTTAACGTCCTTGTAGGCAATTTATTCTTGCAGTTTGTAGAGCTGTAGGTATGTTTATTTAATGTATACATCTAATATAAAATAATTATGTATTTATTTAATATATATATATATATATATATATATATATATATATATATATATATATATATAAGGTAATTTTTTTAGTATGTCCGAACATCCGATAGGGGTCACTGTCTACCAAAACTGTGAGTTTGCGCGCAAATCTGTAAATCTGTATCTCAGTAGTCAACGCAACGTCAGAGCAACGCTTGCCAAAGTAAATAGAGTACTTTGTGATAGCCGAATCATCGCAACGCATTTTACACTGCTCGATAGTTAAACAAAAACAATACAAAAAACTATTTGTTTTTAAAAAAATATCGCCGCTGTAGTTGGCAATGTTGTTGAAGATCCAAATTTATTAATTTAGTCACCGTTCAATGGAAGTTGGACTTTATTATTCAACTACGTGGATTATTTAATTCCGAATTTGTATGGTATCGATCAGGATGATATGTGGTTCCACATGTCATACAGCCAATGCAACAATCGATTCATTAGAGGAAAGAATTCGGTGAGAAAATTATTTTGTGGAACGGACCTATTAATTGGCAATCAAGGTCATGAGATTTAACGCCTTTAGAACATTTTCTTTGGGGATATGTTAAATCTTTGGTTTATGTCAATAAACCAGCAACTATTGACGTCTTGGAAGCCAACATGTATCGGACAATTGCGACCATAAGACTCGAAAAAGTAGTGGGTAATTGGATTGACAGAATGCATTTTGTCATATGTACCTGCGGCGGATATTTTTTAGAACTTGTTCTCAAACATTAATACCATTGACTGTTATTTCACTTAAAATAAATAGTTTTACGGCATCTAATTTGTTATTGTTTTTGTTTGGGACCCACTACAAAAATCACTCTATATATTACCCTAAGTTGAATCACATAAATAAAATATTGTGTTTTTAAAGTTAAACTGTTTATAAATATATATTATCTGACATGAGATCAAACTCAAAATCAACGTAAAACACCAATACTTGTTTTGAATATCTTGATGCACGTTTTGCGAACCATTTTAGCATCATCAGGTAATGATTCAGATGATTCAGAGCTTCATCTGTTTTACGACAAACGGTTGCCGACTGGCGCCATAGTGATTTTTTTTATTTCAATTTTTTTACTTTATAAATATGCAAAAGTACATTGTAGGGCTAATTATTCTCAAACAATTAATAATAGTGAAACGAAAATTAACAATTACTTTTTTTAAATACTTTGTCTTTTTTGGTCCGCTATGAGCAAACGAGGTACCCATTTCGATAGCAATTTATGCATTTCTAACGGTATTGCAAAATAATTTTGTGATTTTTTCTGATATTGCCTGGTGTAACCACCTCATTTAGACATGTGGAGCGTTCAGCATCATCGGTGCTTGTACGGCCACGTTTGAATTCAACATACCAATCAATTATGGTTGAACTATGTCTGGGGCAGAATCCAGGTAATATTAATCGAGAAGCCTCACTTAAAGCATAACAATTCAAAAACTAGTATACGGATTGTCAAGAAAGTTTGACAAATGACGTTTGAGTGTTGGCACAATCGACTATTGGTAAGGATTTTTTGTGACGCCATCTATTTGTCAGACCGGAGACTTATTGACCGACCTGTACGATACGGAATTTGAATAGAATGACGTGACAATCCATTTGCATTGTCACATATGTGGTATGTGTGTTACATATTACATTTTTGGAAGGTATTCTTTCCATAGATCCATAGTCTTCATAGATTCCTAGATTTGGAAAAGTGGCATTGTAAGGCACAAAATACTATATATCTATATATATAATATATATATATATATATATATATATATATATATATATATATATATATATATATATATATATATATATATATATATTTATTAAACCACCTGGTCGTTATTAAAATTAACAAAAAAGTTTATTAAAATGATTTTCAACAGTATCTGGGCACCGAAGAACCTGGGACCTTCTACTGAGGCCACAAGTTTGTAAACATATCCTAGAAAAATCTATGTTACTCAACTCTCTAATTGAATATTAAATTATAATGTGGTTAACTTTTCCTAAATTCCTAAAAAAAGTGAAACAAAGAGTTCGGATTACTTAAACGTCAATATCATAATAAAAGGGTTTATGCTTGTTCCAGTTAAAGCTAATTAGTCAAACTATATAGTTAGATCTCGTAAATATTTTAATTATCGGTACGCGCAATCCATCAATCAGTCGTTTGTTAAACGGCCTGTTATAACTCTATGTTGGATGGGTCAGGGTTGTATCGATCAATAGAATGCTTTTTACATATCGTACACACTTGTATTTAAATATTTATACCAGCCAAAAAATATGAATTTGCAAAATACACATAATTTTTTTATTATTCAAAACATTCTATTGGCAAGTTACTCGATATCATGGCGACACAAATCTTAGGTTTTTAATTCAAAAGCCCTTGTTATCTCAATTCCAGTTTCTCTTAGTGAACTTCCATGCTGGCAAGTAGTATGCAAACGAATGCAAAAAATGAATGGTTGGAAATCTGTAGGTTACCCTAAAGTATGGTATAAAATATATATCAGTACAGAGCCGTATACCAATTATACCGTATTCCACTCCTATAGCGAACAATTGTACTTCACCTTTTGGAGTACTTAATTACAACGGATTGAGCTAGTAAACTGACAAACTGATTAGAATATTTTCAAATGAGGCAGTACCCAAAAGTATATATCAAATTTTTATGATATTTATTGATGAAGCATATCATCAATAATTTATAAAGGACGATTTTCACACAACACCAATGATATGTCCTGAAGCTGTGCCTCCTTGGCTTTTGAATTTCTTTATTCTTATTAACATGGCACCATAAAGTAAATTTTAGAACTTTGTGATCACTCCACTTTTAATTTATTGCAATGAATTTGCCCTAAATAACTAACCCAGCATGCATACTGCAAAATAAAATATAATTAATTCTATTAGACAAGTAATTGTTATATGCTATATCAATAAATACTAATCAATATGGAGGATGCAAGGTAAATAAATTGCGTAAATTTAACCAACGGTTCTTTACATCATTTTGAAAAAAAGTTTACTTAAAATATATAGTCAATCAGCAACTATGTCCGCGGAAAACAGGTCACAACATTTGGAAATTTTAGAAAGATTTCATTACGTTTACGTTCGCGTTACATTCAGAAACACATGATTAACTGTTTTTTTTTAATGAAATGTTGAAAATGTCGACCATTTGTGTCTATGCAAGCCTGATACCGTTTTATCCTATTTTCCCGAACATAATAAGAAAGTCCTGGCATATTTCTAATCTGATTGGCAGCAAATTCTTCGTAAAAAAGAGGCATATCGTGATATTCGCATACAGTATAAAATTTTGGTTTTAAATGAATTTTAAATACACACTGAAATAATTTTTATCGATAACAGCCTTTTTGTGGGGATTATCTCAACTAGTAAATGCGATGTTGTCACTACTATTATGGCTGATAAAATGCATGGTGCTTGTTAAAATAAACTATAAAACAATTATTTGTTAAAAATAAACAAATATTATTAACATTTGGCAAATATGATTTTACACATATTTGCTTAAAATAACACTGGGGAACAGCAATTTTGTTGACTTGGATCTGTGACTTGTTTTTGACTAATTTTTCATCTCTGAATTCAAAAATATTCAGACTTTTTCTCTATCACGTCAAGTTCTTAAGCTACAACATACCCCTCATTTTACCTTAAAAGTGTACATACGAAATGAAATAAGGTGAGATCTGACCAAATAGATTAGAATATTTTATTCATACAGACGTTAACATATTATTAAAAGTTAAATTGTGTTTATACAAAAAATAAATAAAATATATTATGGTAAAAATTTCTTCTTATAGCTTTTCCTGGAGTGTTCAGTTTGTGGACATTCTCGTTTGATGCTCCAACAGTAGTCAGCCATCGTACTGACATCCCATCTACCTTGATACCGCGCTTCCATAACATTTTGATCTTGGTAGAATCGCTCGCCCTGTTCATCACTAACAGCACCAAGATTTTCTGGGAAGTTAGCAAGATGACTATGTAAGAAATGCAGTTTAATGCTCATGTTGCAACCAAGCTTTTTAAAGCTCTCCAAGAGTTGTTGAACAATTTCGATGTAATTCGGGGCTCGTGTATTTCCAAGAAGGTCTTCACAATATTTTTAAAAACCAACTGAGCATTCCTCTCAAGTTCGGTCATTGTTGTTTCAGTGAAATTTTCATCTTTAACGAGTTGCCGAATCTGTGGACCATCAAACACACCAGCCTTTATCTTTTCATATGATATGCTAGGGAATGCCGAAATGATATACTTAAAGCAGTCTCCTTCAATTGACAAAGCCTTTAACAAATTGTTTCATGAGACCTAGTTTTATATGCAAAGGCGGAAATACAATGTTTTTTTCTGTCGACAGAAAAAATTGATGATTTAAAATGTTTGGGTCACCAGGTCTTAGGTCAGAACTTGGCGGCCAGTTCGATTGCACTCAATGCTTCTCACGAGCTCTGCTGTCCCACATGCACAAAAAACAGGAATACTTGGTATACCCGCGTTGCTGGCCAAGAAGGAAGCAGACCATTTTAAGGTCAACACAGATGATCCATTGGTGCATGTTATATTAACAAGTCAATGACTTTCTTTATGTCGCCATATTCTGCACGCAAAGAAACTGAATGACCTATTGGGACTGAACCGTATAAATTTCCATTATGTAGGAGAACACACTTCAAGCTACGCTTTGAGCTATCTATAAACAATCGCTATTCAGTTGAGTTATAGTTAGAAATGGCCAATTCTTTCATTAAACCTTCTACGTTCTGGCAATATACAAATCCGTCATTATTTCTGAAGTACTGCCTAAATTCACTTTCTCTGTATCGATATTAAGTATATTAAGTAGTTCTCTGATAGTCTGTGATTCGCTAAGCTTAGTCGGATGCGCAACAACTGTACAGAAAAAAATTGACGTGATAGAAAAAAATTAAATAAAGTTTTGGAATTAGCATGTCAATTTACGTATAAAACATCTTAAATATCGAACTAAACAGAAATTATTTTTCAAATTGTTCCCCAGTGTAATAATTCTTTTCAAAGCTTTTAGATTGGTTCGATTTATTTTCGCCGAAACAATTAGGTTTTTTGCACTTATAAGGACCTTTTTTAATTCCAATGCTCTGAAGAATTACCGCTAAAATTTGCGGTAGTTATTTTCCTTATATCCTTTATTTAAACGTTTTTAAAGGACGTTTCTTAAAGATACATGACGTAATTATTTTTTTTTTGTAAACAGATGTATTTGTTAACAGAAAACAATCAGTGCTATTTTCAATGTTTAAATGAAAAAAACAATATCGATCAAGTAATGACCATTTTCAGATATACACGCCTAGAGTCTTTTAAACATGGTTACGTAGCGAGCTGAATTAATAGCTACCGATGTTCCATCTCCTGTCAAAAAATTACGTCGAACAAAATACACAAAGTGTATTAGAGTTATCATTAGAGAGTATCATTAAAAACCTGAATGTTGATAACACGCGTTGCATTAGATGTTGCAATAATTAAGTATGTTTTTAATATGGCAGTACTATCAAAAACACAATTCAATCTTTTGATTACTTTAATGAAGGATTTCTATAACTAATGCTTTTAAATGCAACTCTTAAAAATGTATCTGGTAAGTCTTCTGTACGAATTTGAATTTCATAGACTCACTTGGTGATCCGTGGAGATTATTTCCGTGACCTGTATTTCTTGTAAATTTTGCTGCAAATCAGCATGCTCTGAATCTATCATTTACTTATTCTGGATTGTTTGGTCATGTTGAGGTTTTAGTGTGCAATTCCTTGCTTGGGCGCATCGCTTCTGGGTCGTTTTCAAAAAGACTCGTCACCAGTAATGTTTTTCTCTTGTTGTTCTTTTAATCATTCGAAAGATTTTTCGGATTCATTTCGCGCACATTTTCTTCTTTCTCAAATTGATCAAAATATGGTGAACGGTTGTGTGTATCTTCAATTGCTCCCCAATCTTTATGACCGACAACCGTCGATCAAAACGCATAAGATCCTAAATTATGCGGATATTTTTATCACTTCTTACAGTTGAAGGCTTTCTATGCGAGATTTATCTTCAATCGAGTTTTGTTCTGAAAATGTTTTAAAACACTTATAAATCTGGCTCTTTGGCACTATTTCTATAGATTTGTAATCGTTTCCGACGTACTATGCCCACGTATAAACGAAAACTTTATAGCGCACCGTTAATTTAAATTGGTTTTAATCATTTTCAGAACACACTGGAAAAATCCGGTTCTCGAAAATAATTGCTTTGGACCACTGAGCGATTCTGGGGAATTTAAACTCGTACAGAAGACGCATCGGATATCGGCCTGCCTTTGTTCTAAAGAGGAAGGCAACAATGTTGCCAGATGGTCTACCAATCTCGCCTACGGTTTCTACACCACATATATTAGCAGATTTTTATGTTATTTTCACACCTCATATATTAGCAAATTTTTGACCATTTTTGTTTAACAGTACTTTTTCTCAGCAGCACTAGCATAAATTGACAACTCTATGATTCGGATACTTATATTTTTTTCCTTTATGTGGGTTTTTAAATAAATTAAATAATATTTTTTTACACAAAAGACATTTTAATAAAAAAACAATTACCCAAAAGATGTATAGATAAATTTTACAGATTTTTATAAACAAATCGTTTAAAAATTTTGATACTAGACAAAACAGACAAGTTATTAATAACAATAATAATAACTCTCAAACAATTAACCTCACAATTCCTTATATTCGCGGTATTTCTGACACAATTAAAAAGTAAGAAATAAATACAACATAAGAACGACATTTAAAACAAAATATAGTCGTAGATCTCTATTAACAAAGACTAAACCAAACAATATACAACAAAGTACCAACAATGTAGTTTATAAAAATCCCTGCGAATGTGGCAAATTCTATATAGGTGTGACATCTAGACCGTTCGGTGTTAGAATAAAAGAGCATAAAAATCTTCTTAGAAAGGGCGATTCTAATAAATCTAGAATTTGTCAACACGAATGGGAATCGGGTCATAAAATAAATCAAAACGGTATTAAAAGAATCGGTAACAAAATACAGAAGGTTAAAGAAACCGCTATAATTAATTTAAATAAAAATAACTAAAAGTGTAAAGTATTAGGGTTAGAGGCGCATCAGCAACTATTTAGCGACTGGACCTACAGTTTAACGTGGGTTCCGAACCACGGTCATCAGCTTCCAACAAACCCAGGCCAGCACCCCCCTCGGGCAATAAACCCTTGGTTATGTGCCTACCCATAAGTCTATCAGGAAACCTGGCGACTGGCGAGTGACCAACGCAGAACACTTCTCAGAAGGCATCCGGCCTTACCCAGCCTTTAACTGGCGTGACTGAGGGGTAATTCGTAGTCGGATTTTACACTCATGCCTAGAAACAATCACAATCATTTAGAAAGTAAACAGACAGAAGAAAGAAAGAAAATCAACGATCCGAGCGCTGGAATCGAACCAACTACCGCTCCAGTGCGGTTTCGACACAGCAGCGGCAGGCCGCTGCTCTTACAGTCCGCACCAATGCGACCGGCGAAAAAAAGTAACTGTATTGCTATGACTTCGGTAGATTTAAATTCAATATGGTTCCCGATTCTAAAGAATACAATTAAACACATTTAAATATTTGAATACATAATCAGTACAATAAACAATCACACAGTAAACCATATATATATATATATATATATATATATATATATATATATATATATATATATATATATATATATATATATATATATTTATATATATATATATATGTATATATATATATATATATATATATATATATATATATATATATATATATATATATATATATATATATATATATATTTATATATATATATATATATATATATATATATATATATATATATATATATATATATATATATATATATATATATATATATTGGTAGTATGTCACTGTCATGAAAATATCTATTGTTGTCAATGTAAGTATCGTTGACATACACAAAAAATACACTTATTTTCACTCGTTACTTTATATATTACAAACTAACATAATTTATTTTTTAGTTTAGTTTTGAAAACGGGGGGAGAGGACCCTCCGAAACATTAACGTTAAACGTTTGTAAAATTTTTTATAACATTTTTATATCTTTAAAATTTTGTTCGTTAGGCAAATTTATTACAAAAAAAAGAATCACTGAGAAATTTGTCTCCGTTTGGTTTTTTGTTTTTGCTCAGTGATTCTTTCTTTACATAAGAACAGGTACTTCTAATATTGTTTGATTTTTAGATAGTGGCGAAAAACCCAAATAAAGGAAAGAAATATATACGCCACAATAATTCAGACATAATTCGGATACTTACTTACTTATTTAATCCTATGCCTTTATACCGTTAGGTGTCAGGCGTGTGGTATTGAGGTTGTCTTCTATACATCTCTCTCTATATCTTCATATTTTGTGCCAGTTCCTTAATTTTATCCCATATTATACCCATTTTTCCCTCTTCCTCTTTTATTCCATTGTAACATGTTTTTCTTGGCCTTCCTTTAGAGTTTTCCCCTTTCACTCGCGCTTGGTACACTATCTTTGTAAGTCTATTTTCCGGTATACCACACACATGTCCGACCCGCCTTAGTTGCCCTTCTGCTATTTTATCATTTATGGGTTTAATCTGTAGGGTTTCCCTAATTATTTGATTTCTCATTCTCTCTTTTTTTGTTTAGTTCTCTATTTCCCTCAGGAAACTCATTTCCATTACATTTATATGTTTCTTATGTTTTTCTGTTAGAGTCCATGTCTAGCTATGTCTAGCATGTTGGTCGGATTACGTTTTTAATTACTTTTATTTTTTTTATCTTTTATCTTTGGAATTTATTTCTTTTCAAAAAATGTTATGTTGATCATGTAAATTTTTTTTTTAGGTTTTCCCAGTCTGTCATATATTTCTCCTTCCATTGTTACTTTGCTCTCGATTGTCGATCCCAGGTATTTGTAGCTCTTTTCACTTGTTCTATTAGCTTTCCATTTAATTGTATGTTATGTTTATTGTTTACTCTTTATCTTATGTATATTAATCTTCATGTTTATTTTTGTCAACTCATCGTTTAAAATTTCTAAATTGTGTTCTTGTCTGTATCCGCTATTATGGCCATATCATTTGCAAACATCAATTCGGTCAATTAAATCTCTTGCCATTTTCAGTGTCCGAATTTTAATGTTTTCATCCTTTTCTTTGCTTCCTTTAACGCTTCTCTACTAGAATCGAATAACAATGGACTCAGCACACATCCTTGTTTTACTCTGATAGTTGTCGTAAATTCATTCGATTCCTCATTGTTTGTCCTCACGAAGTTCTTATTGTCCCTCTATATATCCTATATTATTTCAAATTCCTGTAATTCCTTTTTCCACCATTCGGTTTTCCTCATGCTTATTTACAATTTTTTCATTCCACAGCTTTCTTTTACCGCCTGCAGTATTATATCCTTGAAAACTCCCCTCCTCTCCCTTCTTAATACTCAAAGTTCCTGTTTACTATTTGTTGGTATTTCCTCTGGTAACTCGTTTCCTTGAGTCTATAGCTTTTTTGGATAATTCTGGAGTATTTTTTATATTTGAGGGTCCGTACATCAGAACCGAAAAGAACAGTTTAAATCAACGAATGCAACAAAAAAAAAACATATGAAATAGGATTTGAAGACACACGCCAATTTTTATCAGTTTAAGTCAATTTATCATCAATGGTCTCACTTTGATGCTCTTGAAAAGTCTAAGAGGGCCGTCTAAGAAAGTCATATAATTTAAGAAAAAATTAAATTTGGTGGTGCGTTTACTCATGTCAAATCGTTGAATAAAATCCGAATAAGAAACATCAATGGATCAACACCGAACAAGTGGCAGAACTTGTGACAATACGTGAAATTGATAATTTGAATTTTTATGATAAAACTTGGAGGAAAATATAACGATTGTATATGTTCTATTATAAGCTATGTTGAATAAAACTAATGACATTTCAGTCTTCAAAAATCAATATCATACGAAGTAATAAATAAGCTTTGATTCCATTCTTCTATTAGAACCTTCAGTGTTAAACACTAAACTCGAAAAGATTTACCACTAAACACCAAATCACTTTTTTAAACTTCTGGACGCACGTTTCTTTAACCATGTCAGGAGATCATCAGGATCATCAGTACCATCAGGAGATGATTTAATCTCACTCAGATTAAATCACCTCCTGATGATGCTAATATGGTTAGCAAAACGTGCGTCGAGATGTTAAAAAAAGTTATTTGGTGTTTAGTGGTAAATATCTTCGAGTTTAAGCTATGGTTGTTTAAATACACAATGTCAATTTATCAACCCTGTATTTAGTTAGTATATAACATATATAATAGCGCAAAAAAATGAAATATCCTTATAAAAATGAAAAAACCTTCGATATTTATACCAACGTCTTTTCTCGTCATTCTCGCAGAGAGATAAAGATCATCTTTTCAAATAAATACCATTCGCGGCACAATATACGCACAAACATTAGTTCAAAATCCATATAAATGGACGAAAAGTTTGTCGTCGAATTACGGAGAAATACAACGTTTAGAAATACGTGTATACGTTTAGAAACCATATGCAAGAGATTAATATATAAAATTTAAAATTAAATTAAAAAATCCATTACAATTTGAACATTACTCAATATTAGAGGGGCTTTAATTAAAAATTATGTAAAATGTGATACTTTTTACTTTTTTAAATTGCAAATAACACTATTTTGTGTACGCCTGCGTAAATGTAATAGTTGGGAGCCATATATCAAATCAAATCAAATCAATCTTTTGATATCCGATAAAGGCAATTTGTCACTCAACCAGTTAAGGATGTATCGGAGGAATAATTGGAGGCTAAAGCACTGAAAATCATAAATTCTTGAATATGTTTAGTTTACAGAACATAGAAAAGAAAAATGAATAATGATAATGTTAAAAAATAATGAATAATTAGAAAAGAAAGAGCATATTTTACATATAATCTAGATATTATATACAATAGATACTATTATATACAAGGTGACAAAAAAAAATGGAACATTTTAACAATCCAATACAAGCAAGAGTGATGGAAGAACATCATTTTATTCATAGTAATTGAAACCTTAAAATTTGCCATTTAAGAAACTAATAGAATGTATCATTTTTTTTTTAAATTACGTCCTTTAGATGCCGTCCTCCTGTACGAATGCATTATTGAAACCTGCTGAAGAGATTCCTCATTGACCGCTCTTAAATCATCCAGAGTTCTTGGTCGAGTCATGTATACTTTACTCTTGAGATAGCCCCACAAGACAAAATCACCAATCCGGTTACCGAACAATTCTCGCACAGCTCCATTAATTGGCATGCAATGTGTGATATTGCTCCATTCTGTTGAAACCAGGTTTCTTGAACATGTGGATTTTTTTTTTCAATTCAGGTGTAATGAAAGATTGTAATATATCCTGTTCATTTAAAAAAAAATAAGGTCCGATAAGTCCTTGTAATGAAAAAGCACACACCATACTGTCACCTTACTAGCGTGTAAAGGGCGTTCATGAACTTCATTAGGATTTGTGTCTGTCCAGTAATGGTAGTTCTGCTTATTCAGGTAACCTGCGAGATGAAAATGGGCCTCATCTGATATCCACAACTTGCTTAGAAATTAACCGTCATTGTTTATGTTTGTTATCATTTGTTGATAGAATTATAATCGCAACTGATAATCGTTTTCCTTCAGTTGTTGCACTATATGCAGCTGGTATGGATGAAATTTCAAATCGAACTCCCGGGACATTTCAATCGCAACTGCTTGCTTATGAATTGAACGCCGTGGACTCCGTAAGACAGATTTGCGTACAATATCAATGTTCTGTGGAGTACGAGCACTTCTTGGTCGTCCTGTTGAGGTATTCTTTGAGGCAGATCGATCAACTTTTTATCGCGTGTTTTGAGGGACGGCACCATGACGTCCTAAGTTGTAAAAACGTCGGAACTCCCTCTGCGCAGCTTCCAAACTATCACGGTTTTTATAAAACATTTTTATGGCTAACGCACGCTGTTGCCCGTTTCACTGATCCGTGGTTACCAAAATGGCAGTGTTTACTTGTTCAAGGTCAATGTCCCGCAGTGCTGCCAGCTGCTCATGATTGCCATCATGCATTTATAAAATTCTCGTTATTCTTTGTCACCCCGTATTATATTAATTTACATTATTAATGTTAAAATAGCAAATAATATGAAAAAAAAATAACTAACTTTTGGTAGTAAATATGCCTTGATTTTAACTTTTCGGCAAAAACATTTTTGATTTAAATTTTTAGAACTACAAACATAAAATTTGTAATAGTACTTAAATATTAATTAAAACCCCTAAATATTATTAATTTTTGATAATTATTAATGATACATATTTTAAACTTTAAGGATTTATCGGAAGTATGTCAAAATGCTACAAAACGTTTAAAAATTTATAAGAATATTATTTACCTTTATTCTTAAGCCACTGTGTAAATGTTATATCGATTGACTAAGCCGGTTAAAAATAATTGAAATTTAAATTTACCGGAATTTTACACGTGATCTTATGGAGATACACTAACATAAAGAGTTAAATACGTTACAACTATACAAAGAAAAGCTATAAGGCATTCTAGGCTTTCAGATTAAGCAACCTAAACTGTTTGGAACTAATTTTGCACAGTTATATTAATATTCGTTTTCAATACTTTACCTCCGATACACCCTTAAACGTCTCGTTACTTAAATTACTCCATAGAAACATCCAATAAGGCTTTATCGATATAATTCCTTTTATTTGTGAATATATGTTTTCTTTTATTTTTTATTTTTGTATTTTTATAAATGCTCTTATTACAGGGCACTTTTAATATGAGACTGTAATATGGTACATTTTTCTTCTACATATTATTATAAACTTCCTATAAAATCTTTTTGAAAAAGAAAATGCCAATTAACTGTTGTCCTTTATCTTGTTTGATATATGAAATTTGAACCTAATAGTGAAAACAAAAGGTTGCCTGGAAATAATTTAGTAATTTATGAAGGGTTATAAATAAATCGACATCCAGCATGTACAGACGAGCGTGTTCTGAAATTATCATTTTCAGAACGTATTAAAAAATTCGGTTTCCGAAAAGAATTGCTTCGTACCACCAAGTGACTCTAGGGGGCTCAAACTAGTACTGAAGATACATTCGGTTTTGACCTGCCTCTCCTCCGAAGGGGAAACCAGCCATTCGTCCAAATCGAACGCTACGCCACCATTCTTATTACTTTATTTACGCACTTCGTATATTAGTTGTATATGTTCTGTTAATGGTATCATAAAATTTCAGTTGTATAACAAATTCATAATATTCGTGTTAGTGGTAAAAGCCATAAAAAATGTTAAAGTTGAAAAAAAAAATATTGTTAAAACTGTATGTTGAGGGGATCTCTATAAAATTAAAATGAGGATATCTACGTTAACTAAACTTTGTGGTGATAGGCAAGTTAGTCACGTGTTTAACAGATTTATGTAAACTGTTACCGTTTAACGGGTAATCCGGTGTTGAGCCAAAATCGGAACCGACTGTTCAGTCGATTAATAATTATTATCATGCCCGCTCCGAGATCGTAACATGTCTGCTGAATCAGTTTTCGCGCTTTACATTCTGCAATTTATTAATTGATCTGACCACTACTATAGATAAACGCGTAATTTTGGCGTCCATAAAATTTAAAGACTGTCATTTTCATTTTGTTGAAACGAATTTATTTCTGGTTTAAAATTTTCCTCTTTTGTGCTGTTGTATCACTATATAGCCAATTTATGTTTCTAAATAGGTACACATTTTTAATGTTTTTTTTATACATGTTAGGATAAACTATTAGGATAGTTAAGAGATGGCATATACATCTTGCAATATAATTATTATGTGAGGACAAAAATGGTTCAAGTGGATGTTGTATTAAAAGAACTAATAAAAAATATTAATTTGTCCATGCTATAATAAAATATCTACATTTATCATTAAATGTTTATGCAAAAACATCATAACGTCCACAAATATCACAAACACCTACTGAGCTTTCATATTTTGCTCTTTTGATTTAGTTTCACGACACAATTGACGAAGAATTTTCTCTTCTTTTAACAACATATTTGCTATATACATTGAATAGTTCTGAGACATTCAAATAATCCAACAATGCAATGACTGCTCCATTTCTAAAGAATTTTCCAATATGAGTGTCAAAACTTCTAATGAGTGAAATGATAATCCGGTAATTTTTGTTTTATCTTGAAAAATAAATACTGGCACTACGTTTTAAAAATAAGGTCATTCTAATGTCCCCCTCGACTTCATCTTTTGAAATGCATTCTGAAGATCCAATGTTCGATTACTTTTTCAAAGATATCTTATCGATATCTGGTATATTTTCAATGGCGACCTGAATGTTTCATCTAAGACCAAGAATTATTCGTTTTTTTTTCTGTAAACCAAATATTTAACATAACCGTACAAAAGGTCGTCAGATCGCATGATCTTGGTGGTTAACTGGCATAACCATTTCGCGAAAAAACGCGCCCAGGATAAATCGATTGTCCGGCGAGATATGTGACAAGTAGTTGCACATTTTTTTCGATAGAAAATATAGTTTATACTAACATTTATCCAATATTGAGTTACCATATTTCTATAGCCTTCAACATTAAAAATAATATGAAGTCCTTCATTGCCTTCAATAAAATAAAGTCCTATCAGTCCTTCAGTCCAAAGACCGCACCAGCCACTGACTTTCTGAGGATTAAGAGGTAACTCCTGAATCACTTGAGGATTTTCATCGTCCCAAATTATGCAGTTATGTTTGTTCACAAATCCACGATTTGTCGGAAAAGATTTTTTTTTCCAAAGTTCGACGCAGATGATGGCTAGCTGGTTTTTATTGTTTAGCTAATTTAAATTTATAATCTCTACAAAGAAGATCATAATCCAAAATTCTCCACATAGTCGTCTGAGAAAGGTTGAGTTCCTGAAAATCTCATGGAATAGATAAATTCTTCTCTTACACTCCGCTTTACTGCATCGATGTTCTTCAATGATCTGGCCATTCGACGACGCACAGCTGGTAAATCATCTGTAACTGAATGATTTCGACCAACTTTTTCAACGAGACGATAACTGAACCGTTTGGTTGGTCGATGATGTATAATTATGGTTGGTCGATCGTCGACCGTTTAGTTAGTCGATTATGGCTGGTTATTATATTGGCCCCAACTAGTCCAAATAGTGTTGCCGTATTCACGTTTCAAAGTTTTAACACTTTTATTCAGATACTTTTTATATTTGAAATATTCATAAAATAATACCTGACTATGGGGGTAAAGGTGACCGATAATGGGGAAAGCATTGGATAGTAAACATGAGAATTGAGATTGCGATCTGATAATGCAGGTGGAACTTTCTCCCCCTCTCTCTCTCTCTCTCTCTCTCTCTCTCGTTCTCTTGCTCGCTCTCTATCACCCTCTTTCGCCATATTTTGTCAGTATTATTTATTATTAACCCGGAATCAATATGTTTGTAATTGTAACAACAATTTGGGATTAGAAAACTATATCATCATATCAAAATATATTTAAATTGCCATATAACATTAAGTTGTAATATGAAAAATTAACTTGTATGTTTTTAAAAGAGCTAAAATTTCTTTATGTTTTATTATGAAATATAATAAATACTTACACATTAGAACTTTATTTCTCATTAGTTGAGGCAATTTCTCTCTGCACCTGCAACAAAAGTTTAAACTGGCATTACTATTAAAGCTGAGCGAAATTTTAATTTTACTTAGTTAGTCTTCTACTTACAAGAAACAAAAATGTTTGGTACTTATGGCCCTTGAATTTTAATTACTTTTTGTAATTTTTACTATTGCATATTTAAATATTCCTATCGACTAATTTTAAAACAGTTACATTATTTTAGATCAAATATTGTAAATTATTTACAATATGTATATATATATATATATATATATATATATATATATATATATATATATATATATATATATATATATATATATATACACTACCATTATAGTAACCAAAAAGGGATAAGGATAGTGTAACGCTTGAAATGTTAAGTGGTCAAATTTTACTTCAAATACTGACAATTGTGTGTACTATTGTAAAATACTTTTGTGTTCAAAATAACTCAAAGAACAAGGAAAACTCAATTTAAAAAAATGTTGAAGTAATTCTTCAACATAAGAAAGGTGCATAGGAAGATTTGAAGAACTACCGCCCAATAAGCCTTCTTTTTGTGATGTACAAAGTATTCATCTCTGAACAACGCCCAACCAAGAGAGCAAGCAGGATTCAAATGTGGATCAGTACAATGGATCACATACAGATTATCCAACAGGCCATTGAAAAGCACAATGAGTACACCACGCCACTGTGCTTGGCTTTTATTGACTGTGAGAAAGCACTTGAGTCAATTTCAAAGCAACCTATAATGGGCAACCTATGTAAATCTACTGGAATCAATGTATGATAAAACTACAGCGACAGTTCACGTGAATGATCTCGAAATTAAAATCAATGTACAACGGGGTGTACGGCGGGATGACGCAAATCACCTGTTCCTTTCTTAGCCTAACTTGAAGAGGTATTCCGTAACCTGGATAGGGAACAGGATGAACTTTAATCAGTTTAATCGTTATGACATACGGAAGTTAAGTACGACACGCGCATTATAATCAGTTCAAAAATTTCAGGTAGCACAGAGAGGAATGTTTTAAAAGGAGATTGATTTAAAAATTGGGTATGCTTGGAATTGCAAGGCGGGACAGAAAAACCTGCACATAGATTAGAGCTTAGACGAGGATGTGTGGCATTATTGGAAAATTTAAGAAATTGAATTGGACATGGGCAGACCATGTGGCGAGGCGATATGATAATAGATAAGCTAAAAGATTTTGGCATCTATACCCCGTGACCTTAAACGTCCATGAATAAGGCAGGAAGCACTATGGACTGATCACTTATTTTTATGAATTTGTATGACTGATTGTAGCATATGACTGATTTCACATGAAATAAATAGTTTCAAGGCATCTAATTTGGTTGTTGATTTATTTGAATATTGAGAAATACTCATTAGATACATTCTTTCATATTATTCGGTCCATCTGGTATCTCTAATTTAAAATTAATGGATTTAATTCATTAAACAATAAGTTTTGGATTTAATTGATAGTAAATTTAATCATATTCATGTATTTATTAAAAAGCTAAGGAACTTCACCCGTGCTCCACGTCGTGCTTTGCCATTCCTTTATCCGCCATCCCAAGCACTAGCAAGCGTCTCCCAAGACCGGTTTCTGGCCTTAAGCCGTCATCAGTTGGGCTCAAGCTGGACACCTGAAGAGCGGATGAAGGAACGACTAAAGCCATGACCATATAAATTGGCCATCTCGAATGGAGGCTGTAATCACATGCAGCCACGCCATCCTTCGGTAAACGATCGCACCAGTCAGACTGTGCGAAACACTTCGTGACCCGTCTAACCTCGGGTAAGTACCAGTTATGATCAAAAAATTCACCCGTGCTCCACGTCGTGCTTTGCCATCCGCTATTCAGGTGTCCAGCTTGAGCCCAACTGATGATGGCTTAAGGCCAGAAACCGGTCTTGGGAGACGCTTGTTCTTTTGATGGAGGATGAAGGAATGACAAAGCACAACGTGGAGCATGGCTGAACTTCCTTAGCTTTTTAATTCTTTTCTCCACGGGCCCAGTTCACAATTTATATATATATATATATATATATATATATATATATATATATATATATATATATATATATATATATATATGCCCACAAGGTAGCGTAACGGAACCGTGGAGGGAAAATATTACAGAAATCTTTCACCCTTTCTCCACGTGGTGCCACCGATCGCCTTCGCCGAACTGTCAACCATGCGACGTCACGTGTCTCTCCGGACCGGTTTCTAGCCTTTCAGCCGTCATCAGCCGAGCTCTAGACGAACGCAAGGAAAGCAGTTCGGAGAGGCAATCGGGGCCAGACCAGATCAACTGGCCATTTTTCCCTCCACGGTTCCGTTACGCTACCTTGTGGGCATACCTGGTACTATACCCGAGGTTCCAGGCAGAATGTTACGAGCGATCCTAACTGCTACGAGCATTCGCCGTATAATGGCGTGAGTTGTGTGCGATCACGACCCGTCATTAAAATGGCCAGTTGATCTGGTCCGGCCCCGATTGCCTCTCCGAACTGCTTTCCTTGCGTTCGTCTAGAGCTCGGCTGATGACGGCTAAAAGGCTGGCAACCGGTCCCGAGAGACACGTGACGTCGCTTGGTTGACAGTTCGGCGAAGGCGATCGGTGGCTGCTTCGTATCTGCTGAAATGAAAATGCTCATTACAACCATTCTTTCATATTATACAGTCCATCTGGTATCTCTAAGTTAAAAGTAATGGGTATGATTTATTAAACAGTAAGTTTTGGATTTAATTAGCAGTAAATTTAATCGGAATTATTTTGTTGTAGTATTACTAGTCCAGTATTTACAGTTTCTAAATTAAAATTATTTTATATGTTCAAATTTTGAACATATAAAATAATTATAATTTAGAATGTATTTTTATATGTTTTATAAATTTTATAAATTTTGAAAGCAGTGATGCTGATATTCAATTATTGATTTTTAGCAAGATAATATTCCACTCTTATTAACTTATTAACAAAAAGCCAACTGAATAAAAGCCCTAATTGAGTTCAGATACAATTTTCGTTTAAAACCGGATATGCCACAGGGAATGTTGTTGGTCAGGTGGCTAACTTTGTAACAGCTACCCTTAATGAGGGTTATAAGCCTGCGGTGGTTTTCTAAGGCCTGTCGAGAACGTTCGGCACTAAGGTATAACATTTCAAACTTGCCAGACTTAACTCGACCTAAAACATTTATTTATAACATTCTAAGCTTTTAAAACTTGGATATGGTTACATTCATATTGTGAAGGTCGAATATATTATAAAAATTGCCGTTATTACTTATAAATGATTTCAGTTTTGTATATTCATAGATATATGTATAACAGCACACGCAATACTTCTTAAGAAACCACCAAGCTTTTATTGAGGTTTCAGGAGATTCAACTATCTCTCATGACTAGTTTGGGAATCTTTACACCACAACAGGGAGCTCGGATCAACATCCCAGCACGCGAATAAACAATACGTAGACAATTATATCCCTGTATATTATGGAATGTCAACGTAACAAGCATTATTCCTTGACGAACGACCATGCCTTATCTGGCTTTTCAAAAGAATCAAACATTTCTAAAAGCTGTTCTTATAGCATCTACTCATTATCAGTTTTTACTCAGTTTATTATTTCTCAATAATCTCAATACTCCCAGTATTTCCCTATACCCACAACGTTTATTTAGGAAAAACTAGAATGTTTCTTAGTTTTAATTTTAAATGTAAAGGCAAGGGCGTAATGTATTTAATCGCACATTGGATTTTTCGAATTCGAAATTGAACATGACATTTTGTAATAAAATTTATCGATTCGTATGCAGTATACGATTGTGAAGCATTGCACGATAATATATATATATATATATATATATATATATATATATATATATATATATATATATATATATATATATAGTGTTCAGACTCG
This sequence comes from Cosmopolites sordidus, assembly GCA_031761425.1. Taxonomy (NCBI): domain Eukaryota; kingdom Metazoa; phylum Arthropoda; class Insecta; order Coleoptera; family Curculionidae; genus Cosmopolites; species Cosmopolites sordidus. The sequence goes on along the minus strand of JARFXV010001075.1, from coordinate 143,551 downwards.
TCAGGGTATCAACATATGCCTTTACGTCAAGTATAGGGAGACCCCATCCGGAGTCAACAACCCATAGTTTCACCGACTTCCCGTCGGATGGCGCAAGTTTTAGATTTCTTTGGAGTACGTCCAATGAGTGTTGATGTCACATGAGATTGTGGAACCTAACGGTATGGGTGTATGACACTCGGCTAGTCCGAAGAAATCTAAATCTGTATTTATATATATTTGTTCATTCATCAAAATCTGCCAACCCGCATTGGACCAGCATGGCAGGTTACGGTACCAACATCGCTTTACAATTTTAAATGCGGCCCTCATTCCCCGGAGGCCAAGAGCCAACTATCTACGACAGCGGGAAGACCCGCCCCAAGGTAAAGGGTTCTAAGAATTACCGGGTTAGATCAGACTACCAGTGAACTTTGGACATTGCATTCATTTAACAACAACGACTGCAAGAACTGTTGATCGAGCTTAACAACATACATTGGAACACCTTAGGGCTATGTGAAACACGAAGAAAGGGCAAGGAGCTAATCAAACTGGAAACAACTGGTCACATACTTTACACTCGAGGTATGGAGAATCGACGATGTGGTGGAATTGGATTCCTCATTAACCGAAAGTTGAATGACACTGTCGTAAAATTTGAAAGTATATCTGACCGACTAGCCCAATGCGTCATTCAACTGAATAAAAAGTTTAAGCTGCAAATAGTCCACGCGTATGCCCCAACTATAAGCTATGCTGATGATGGAAATTGGTGCAGGTAGAAAATTCTGATGGGTGACTTTTATGCTATAATTGGAAAAACAAGAACAGGTAAAAATGTAACTGGTCCATATGAAAGTGGTGCGCGGGACAATAGAGGTGACGGATTGCTTTATTTTATGGAATAACCAGAAATGCATATTATAAACTCGTTTTATTAGAAAAAGTCAGCAGAAAATGGCTCAGCACATATGAAATTGGCATTTAGCACATATGAAATTGGCTTCATCATATCAAACGATAAAATAATATTTTGTAATTGTACTGTCCTTATCCGTTTTAAGGTCGTAAGTGACCAAAGAATGGTATGCGCAAAAGTTAGGATAAACTGTCGAAGAGAACGTAAAAGAATGGTTAGATCGAAGACAGGCAAAGTAAATTCTGGGAAGCTGCTTCAAAGGGGCAGCGATTCTTAGATTGCTTTGTCGAACGGCTTTGATGTGTTTCAAGACCCAGAGTAGTATGAAAAAATAATCGACAATATGCTTGAAACGGGTTCTCAGTGCTCAATAGCACTAGCAGAAAAAGTTTCAAATAGTCAAAAATCTCCAATAGGACAAATTGATTTAATAAAAAAACAGCATACAATGAGGAATGCAGGAAGTCTTTTTGGCAGAGTCGAGTACGTTGAACTTTGCATAACTATAAGAAAACGTATTCGAGAAGAAACGCGTCGGTTCAACGTGCAGCTAGTGCAAAAACACTAGAAGAAAGCAAGCGAATAAACAAAGCAAAACACAGCTGGGAAATAAAAGGATTCAAATGTATGCGTTAATGCATGAGGATGGCATAGTGTGCAGGGAACGTACGGAAATGTTAGAGGTTATCAAAAAAATTTATTCCAAGTTATATGAAGATCGGATCCTGTTAACGAGAGCAAAACCCAGGAAAGACCAAATGCCAGATATCGTGTTGGATGAAGTGACAAATGCTATTCAAGCGATGAAGAATGGAAAGGTTCCAGGAAAGGACAGTGTAACAGTTACTTTACTAATGACCTTAGATAAAATACTGGCAAAATTGTGGCAAAAATACCGGCAAAATGCCCCAAGGAACAAAAAATATCCAACCTATGGAAAAGTACTAAAGTGATTCTTCTTCCTAAAAAAGGAACACAGGCGGATTTGAAAAACTACCGCCCAATAAGCCTACTGTCAGTTTTATACAAGGTTTTCACCAAGATAAAATCTAAAAGAATATTGAGAACACTGAATCCATGTTGTCCAACAGGCCATAGAAAGGTATAATGAATATATTATGCCACTGTGCTTGGCTTTTATTGACTATGAAAATGCATTTGACTCAATATCAAAGCAAACTTAAGCATTGCTTAACCAAGGGATAGACAGAGTCTATGTAAACCTACGGAGAACCATGTATGATGAAGCTACAGCGACAGTTCACATGGATGATTTTGAAGTTATAATCAATATAGAACCTGGGTGTACGCCAGGATGACTCAATATTCCTTGTCCTTTTCTCAGCCTGCTTTGAAAAGGTATTACGTGTTCTGGATTGGAAACAGGATAGAATAAAAATAAATGGTACATACTTAAGCCGCCTTAGACTTGCAGATGATATCGTTCTTCTAAGACTCTCTAAGGCCTAAATGAACTACAAAACACATACAAGAGCCGCAAATGTAGGGAGAACCATTTGGTTTGAAAATAAACCTGAAAAAAGTCAGGTTATGTTCAACAAATTTACTGAAAAAAAGAAGAATATCTACTTTAGGAAGCGACTTAGAGGTGATGGACCGCTACATATATCTTCGGCAAAGAATTACGACGCGTTAAGTGTGGCTGGCAGGTTCAACATCGGGTTGTGTTTAAAAACAAACTACCATTTTGTCTGAAGAGAAAAGTTTTTGATCAATTTGACTCATATCACAATCAATTCAAGGACTTCGGGTAACACAGAGAGGAATGGAAAGGTGTATGCTTGTCATTACAAAGCGAGACATAAAGACCTGCACATGAATCAAAGAACAGACGAAAGTATAAGACATCATTTCAAAGGTCAATGAATTGAAATGGTGGTACATTTATCATATAAAGAGGTGATGTGACAACAGATGGACGAAAGCAATCCTGGGATGGATACCGCTTGATTATAAGCGTCCGCGATGGTGTTTAAGATACAGTAGATGAGAAGAGTGGCGTAGCGCTCGATCAGGTTTCTCCGCATGGCAGGCCAACATCTAATGCTTATCTCTTGAGATAAGTTTAAACTCCCTAGAATCATTTAATAGTTTGTAGCAATTTTATTAGTGAACCAAATATAAATTTATGGTGCATTTTGAAAGTGTGTGACACAAATTTGGAGCAAGGATGCACTATCAAGTTTTGTTTATTGAGAAGAAATGGAATTCTCTAAGCTATCAAGTTCATGACCTCCATACTGTAAAGTTAATTGAATTTAAATATTTGCATACACTACACGAATAAAATATGGTAAACAAATTTATTAACATTGAAAGAATTACAAAAATTAAAGGGTTAATATACACCAGACATTTTATTTGATACTAATTTTCATAAAATATAATTAATTGAACTTAATTACCCTCAATATGGCCTCAACGCAAAGAAGTATTACTTAAAAATCACGATAATGTATTTTGTTCCACAATTTTAACATGCTATAGATAGGACAATTAGTTGGCAGGAATACTGATAAATACTTAACTGTAAAAATCTCGCTTTTTAATATGATGCTGTACAGAACGAAAAAGTCTGCACAATATATTTGCCTTTACCTTGAAAAGGCAGGACTATGAAAGATATTTCGATTCTTTGGCAAAGACGGTAACGGGCTTTAGAAAGTGGGACTAGCGACCTGTCATTATAAAAGGTCTTTCAAATTGAGCAGTTTTTTTTTAATTATTGAATAAAACACAGAATTTACGTTGATTGAATTTACGTTATAATGATAATTGAAGCATAGTGTATGATATTTAAACACGAAAAACAATATCTCCCAAATGACCACCTCTTACAGCTCCAGAGACCATTGGCATAACCATTGATTGTATAATGTTCTTATAGATAATCCCAAAGAAAATAGACCAACGGGGTCAAATCACATGATCTTTTTTTGCCAATTAATCATCGTTTCTTTCAATGGCTCGTTAAGGAAATTTTTCTCTCAATAAATCAATTGTTTTATTAGCAGAGTGAAGTGTAGCACCATCCTATATATTCGATATAAAACACCATTTACAGTTACAGCTTCACCAGCAGTATTTTGAAATATATATGACCGAATTATACCTCTTGATCATAATGCACACCATACAGTGACTCGTTTAGGATGTAAAGGTTTCTCATGAATCAATCGTGAACTTCCCATCCAAATTGTTGAGAACGTTGACTAATGGAAATTTCTGGGTCTTCAGCAACAGTTTCACGTACAAAATCAATACGTTCTCATGGACGACCACTACGACTATATATTGCTCTTGTTTTAACTTCTCTCGAAACAATTTCTTGAAATTTTTGAACAATTTGATTGATAGTGCTTTCAGATGAACGATTGTGCAAACCGTAAATATCAGGTAATTCATAAAATAATTCAACAATTTTAAAGCGTTGTTGTATTGTGTATGACTCTATTTTTGAAAATGTCATAAAACGCACCTCTGTTTTATTCAAGAATTTAAAAAAGCGCTGAATTTGAAAGACCTGTAATTCCCAAGAAAGCATTGCTTTGTAATGTTAATACCCCGTAGCAGGAATGGTAACATGACGTGAGGATGGACACATGTTTATTGTCAAATAATATTTTCAAGAGTATAGTCGTACTATAGTAGTAGTAGTTAGACCAAAAAGATATGTATATTTCAGAAATATAAATTTCAAATTCATATGGAAATACGTCAACTTTCGACTCAAATAACTTAGGAAATATGTTGTTTAATTCAAAATAAAAAAAAAGTTTGCTAGAATGTCATGTCTTGATAAAATACGTCATTTCTGACATAATTTGTAATTTTCATAATTTGATACAAAATTGAAAAATGCGTAAGGGAGAAGCTAAATTATTTATTGGTCCATTTTACTATATTCAGTCCGCGTCTGAGACGTTTCTGTGTTTCTGTCAGCTGTCAGGTCTACTAAAGTAATTTCATACTTTTACACATTTAAATTCGATATATTTTTCGAAGACACATTGAAATATAATTATCATTATTTAATATTTCGTGAAAAAATATAGTAAGCAAATATATAGAATGTGCTGCGCCCAAAGAGCAGATATGAATTATAAAGGTAGAATATTACTGCACCCAAAATGTTTGTTTTGTTTCTTTAAATATTTATTATCCGAAATTTGCAGTGGTGCATACATTTATTAAAAAATTGATTAAATATATAGCATATAAGACATATAAAACATAACAAACAGATAACATTTAAAGAACCTCTTTATTACTATTTATTTATTTATTTATTATTCTTCCAAACAAAGATATAAATATTGCCATTAATGTTTGGTTGACCGAACAAGGTAAAGAATTTATTATTGCAGTATTGAAACTCTTTGAAATACATTTACCAAAATAAAAATCTGTTTCCACGTGCAAATTTTCTTAATTCTCCTTTAAGTTATATATTTCAAAAATCACTAATACCACGATTCATTCTCAGTATCTCGTACTCTCAGTAATCGTATTTAATTCACTCAGTTACCTAACACAAATGAAACTTTATTATTCAGGACAAGGTAATATACAAGATCCCTTTACAGTAAAGTTAATAAGATTTATATTTCTAAATACACAAAACAAATGGAATACGGTAAACAGTTTTATTTGCATGAATGAATTTGAAGAAATATGAGTTATTTAGTTTGGTAATATGCTTAATTAAACTTGGTATTCCTTAATAAGCTATGGAAATACCTCACATGGAAAAATATATAAAACAATAGAGTAATTGTAGTATATTTAGAATCTTTTACAAATGCCTTTTCCTCTGGATATTTCAAAACCTGAATAGATGTTATTTTAACACTGACGCGCTTTACGTATCGACACAACCATTTGTTATTTAAGTAGATATATATCACTGCCCTTGATATCTCACAGGAGTTTTAAATAATTTCGCTTAAAAAGTTAAAATTAAAAGTTAAGTACAAAATTAAAGCGTCTTTTAAAATTGTTAAAAATTTGTGGGCGATTTTTTAAAATAAGTTTCGTTAAAATGTTATACAAAAACCTAAATTTCTTCTACTAATACACTAAAAATGTTCTACAAGTATTTTAGTTAAGGTAGAGAAGCAGTTGAAGCGGTGCCTAATTTAGAAAGACCTTCTACGTCATCCAACAAACAAAAATTCCTAGAAATTTCTTTACTGATGTTTTACATGTATGTTTAATATGTCTGGCATTAAGAGAGCATTATTAAAATGGCATTATTTGGGTTTTGTCGACACGATCTAAAATTCAAAAAATATCAAAAATATCTGTTCTTAGGTATGTAAAGAATCATTGGGTAAAAAGAAAAAAACCAAACGGAGACAAATTTTTCATTGATTCTTTTTTGTAGTAAATTTGCCTAACAAACAAAATTATAAAAATATAAAAATGTTCTAAAAAAATACAAACTTTTAACGTTAACTTTTCGGGAAGTATTCTCTTCCCGTTTTCAAAACGAACCTAAAAATAAATTATATAAATATCTATAAATTCTGAAAAGATAACAAGTAAATATATTTTTTTGTGTATGTCAATGATACTTACATTGACAATTCAAATGTCATTAAAATTTTGTTCGCTAGGTAAATTAATTACAAAAAAAGAATCATTGAGAAATTTGTCTCCGTTTGATTTTTTGTTTTTACCCCTGTGAATCTTTATTTACTTAAAAATAGATATTTTTTGAGTTTTAGATGTGTGGCGAAAAACCGAAATAAAGAAAAAAATTGTCAATGCAAGTATCATTGACATGCACAAAAAAAATATATTTACTTTCTATCTTTTCAGAATTTATAGATATTTATATAATTTATTTTTAGGTTCGTTTCGAAAACGAGAGGAGAATACTTCCCGAAACGTTAGCGTTAAAAGTTTGTATTTTTTTAGAACATTTTTATATTTTTATAATTTTGTTCGATAGGCAAATTTATTACAAAAAAGAATAACTGAGAAATTTGTCTCCGTTTGGGTTTTAGTTTTTACCCAGTGATTTTTTATTTACATAAGAACAGATATTTTTTTATACTTTTTGAGTTTAAGATCGTAGCGAAAAATCCAAATAAAGAAAAAAAAAATATGAACACGCCGCAATCATTCAGACACTAATTAGAAGAGTATGTTGGTCACTGGATATTTTAACAAACTCTTTTCATTTTGATAGCTGTACGAGTATAGCTGTACGAGTTTATCATCATCAGCCCGTATCCATCCACTACAGGATAAAGGCGTTTTCAGCAGGCTTCCAACTTTCGCGATCCTGAACTTTCCACTGACATTTAGGGCCAATATGCTTAGGATGCCATCGGGCCATCGTGCTTTCGGTTTTCTTTGTGGACCTTTTCAATCAAGCGGTATTCACATTTCCGTACACGCTCTGAAAACCTGTGCCGCATTCTCACGCATTAAGGTAAAAATTTGCGTCCTTTACTTTCTCAGCTTCTGTTTAACCTTGTTAATGGCCCTTTTTTCTTCCAGAGCATGGTAAACCGGTACGTCTCCTCTTCAATACGCTTTCTTATAGTTTTGCAAAGCTCAGCATACTCGACCCTGTCAAAGGGTCCATTTAAATTGCCCGTGGTTTTTTCATTAAATCAATGATCTCACTGGAGGTTTTTGTCTGTTTGAAACATTTTTCTTCCGGTTTCGGTAATGAAGCAGCCATTTCAAGCAAACTGTTAGTGATTTTCTCATATTGATCTGTTATTTCCAGCTCTTCCGGGTCTTGTAATACAGCAAAGCGGTTTAACAAAGCAATCTCAAAATCGCTGCCCCTCTCCAGCAGTTTCCCAGAATTCACTTTGACCTTCCCTGATCTTATCATTCTCGTTCGCGTTCCCTTAAATAGTTTATTCTAACCTTTACTCTTACAATTCGCACGCTTCCAACATTACAATTGCAAAATATTGTTTTATCGTTGGAAATGATGTAATCAATTTCACTTGTGAGTTCAGATGGACTTTTCCATATCCATTTTCTGCTGATTTTTTTTCTTATAGAACGAATTCATAACAACAAAAATCTTGTCATTTTTGTTCATGTTCTTGTCCACTAAAATCAATCACAATATAGGTGACACTCTATTGGCTCGCTCACTACTTTCATATCGACCTGTTGCATTTTCTCCGGTTCTTGATCTTCCAATTTTGTACCTACACTTCTCCTTGTCTAAAAGCTAAGCATAGTATTATAAAATTCCTCAATTTCCTCATCCTTATGGCTTATGGTTGGTGAATAAGCTTGGACGATTTGAAGCTTAAACTTATCATTTAGCTGAATCATATATAGGATATACTTTCAAGTTTTACATCACTGTCCTTCAGCTTTCTAATGACGAGGAAACCAATTCCACCACATCGTCCATTTTCCATACCCCAAGTGTAGAGTACGTGACCAGTTGAATCGAATTTGATTAGCTCTTCGCCCTTTATTCATGTTTCCAGTAGCCCTATGACATCCCAGTGAATGTTGTCAAGTTCGATCAGCAATTCTTGTAGTCGGGCATTTATTTTCATTGTCCGTTTATTAAATGAAGCAATGCCCAAAGTTCAATGGCAGTCTGATTTTACCCGGTGATTCTTAGCACCCTCGGGTTTGGGGCAGGTCTTCCCGCGGCTATAGGTTATTGCCTCTTGACCTCTGGGGAATGAGGGTCGTGTTTGAGATTGTACTGTCGAACTGAAAATCCATATTGAAGACATGGACCGTAATCTGCCAAGCTGGTCCAATGCGGGTTGACAGATTTTGAGTCAAATTAGTCTGAGGCCTCAGCCTTGACCTGTCCACCTGGGGTGACCCTGCCAGGAACATACGTTCCAGACGGCATAGCTCAAACTTTCATTGTTCTACTCAAACCCCTTTACCACGTGAAAGTCTGATGCACAAAGGGGTTAATCCAATAAAATAAATATAGTTTTCGATAGTATTTTAGAGGATCGTTTAAAATTTTCCGGCCTGATATTGAGATGGTGAGGCATTGAAGTTTCAGATGCCTGCATTTTAGTTGCTGGTTTGTAGTAATCAAGTAAACATGTATTAACATTTTCTAAAAAATCGAACTGTTATAAAGTAGATCAATTCTTCTATTGGAACCTTCGGTGTGAAACACTAAACTCGAAGAGATTTACCACTACCCAAATCATTTTTTGAAACTTCTCAACGCACATTTCGCTAACCATTTTAACAACATCAGGAAATGATTTGTTCTAATTCTAAAACTAAATTCTGTTCTATTTATATGATAACCCTACCTAATGAAGCGTGTAAAAATCATGAACCGTGAAGGTTACTGAGCCTTGCATTAATAATTGAAAAAGTTGACTGTACGGAATAGGTTCTTTATCCCGGTTCATATTTTTCTTGCATTTTTTTATTTGAATGCTTTCATATGCATCCAAAGCCCTGTTGTTATTTGCACTTTTTAAGAGTCTTAAATTTCTAATATCTATTTTGTGGCCGTGTTCGATTGCATATTGGGCAACACAAGATTTTTTTCATTTCTCCCATATCGAATGTAGATTACGTGTTCTTTAAACCTAGTTAATATCGTCAATATTAACGAGATTTAAAAAGGGTCAGTACACTTCACGGTTTTTACACCCTTCTTTAGGTAGGATCACCATATGAATAGAACATAGTTTAGTTTTAGAATTAGATTAAGTCATTTCCTGATGATGCTAACATAATTAGCGAAACGTACGTGAGAAGTTTCAAAAAGTAATTTGGTGTTTAGTGGTAAATCTCTTCGAGTTTAGTGTTATAAACTACTTTGTTTTATAGGTTTTTATTTATATTTAAACGCATTTCTGCTGGGTCTCTTAGAAATTTTTTGACAGTCAATAAAACATGAATTTACCATTGAAGCAGAGATAAAGCAGCCGTCCAAACAGTGAGTTGTATCAGGTAAAGGTGTGCCAAACACGGTGAAATCAGTTTAATCTGCAGGAAAAGTAATGGCAAGTGTATTTTCGAATTCTCGTATGTGCTGCTAATAGATTTCTAGAGGAGACAGAACACTGAAGACAGAAATCAGTACTAAAGGAGAGTATTACGTTTCATTACTGGATCAATTGAAATGCTCTAATCAGGTTAAGCATCCACATGTGGCCAGAAAGAAAGTGGGTTTTAACACGACAGTGTACTTGCATTCATGTCTCTGGTTGTTACGAAATGCTTCCACATGCGCTGTAGTCAAATATGGCTTACTTCTTCTTCACAAACATGAATCAATGTCTCGTCGGACAAATCATCACTTCAACTAATCAGATCAGAGTTGCAAATCGCATTGCAGTAAGTGTATAAAGTTCAACTGTCACTGGTTTAAATGTATTAAATTGAAAAAGTTACCACGATAAAAAAACTTAGATCTATTCTGTTGTTTGTTAAAAAGAGAAAATTTTGAACTGCCCTTGTATTTTAGCGTTTAGTCTTTTAGCTATTTTTGTCTTTTTTGAAATTATATTTGAATATTTTTTTTCTCAACTTTTATAATGAAAATAATGATGAAGACAAAGGTATAACAGATGCAAATACTTTAATACAAATTCAATTAAATTTGTGTTCAATACACCCCCAAAAATAATACATATGTGTATGATATGATACACCCTGATATAGGTTCATATACTATCAGTGTATTGTTTATTTAAACCAAATATTCTCATTAGCATTTTGCGATTATAAATTTGTACCATCCAGACAAGCAACAGTTTTGTTAAAAAGCAGTAATATTTTAAATTGCCAATTGGCCTTTTTGATGAAATATGCATATATTGAGATGTATATTCGTTTTCAAAACATTAATTAACCTCATGGAAAATGAAATTTCAAAATATAGGAAAAGAAATATTAAATTTATTTTATATTATTATTAGTGTTAACTGCATTAAACATGTATTTTTTATCATTTCTTACTTTATATTGGAATTAAATTTTTATTTAATTCTAGCATAGTTTATTTCATATCTAATTCGACGCATACATGTGGGTTCTATTTTTCTCATCTTAATATTTAATGAATTTACAGGAAACGTTTAAGCAAAATGAGATTATTCAGTATTAGATTATTAACTTGTGATATTTATTAAATTTTACTATGAAAATGATAGTATCAATTTATAAGTATATGCGAGAAAACAAATTAGCACATTTAGGATAAAGAAAATTCAAATGAGATTATCGAGTTATCACTTCAACGTCTATAAGGGGACCTTCAGTGTGGTTTGTGATCAAGACAAAATATTAGTTGGAAATAAATTATTTTCAAAATATAGAGAATAGAAAATAACAACACTGTAAAAGAACATCTACATCTACATAATAACAAAATCCACTTAAATTTACTACAAAAATAATTAATAAAGCGTAAATATTTTCATATCCATTCTTTACAGCCAGACATATAAGATGTCATTCTTATTTGCCATTCTTACGTACCATTCATTGCATCCTTATATATTTCTACGACGTACTCTGATACACAAACTATATTTTCTCTTTCCTCATAGCGGTAAAATGTTAAATCGTCTCGCGCTTTCCCGAAAACTTAAACCCATTTCTTTCATACCAATAGTGAGTCCCTTTTCATATGCGAATAAATAATTGCGTTTTAGCACTCTTAACAGACGCACATGGATACTACTTGGCTTAGTAGCATAATAAAATCACAAAACGGAATAAACACAAATGTTTTTACACAATCAGTTTTTGCGTTCCGGATATGGTATAGAATGTGCATATTTTCAATTTTATTCAGATATTTGCACTTTTATATTTATCAGTATGTTTATGGTAAATGCTAAATATTTCAATAAAATTAAGAAAAATCTTTATACAGGGTGGTCCGTAATAGGATGTCGCAAAATCTACAACCAAACTAAACCATTGAAAATAATGAAAATTATCTCAAATTCTCAAATAACTTTTGATCAGTAGGGCCTAATTATTGAGACATGACAGTTTTAAAATATAACTAGAAATCAGGTGCAGTACAAGTCACTATGAGGCATAATTTGTATTGTAACATTGCTGAAAATAAGCAGTGGTGTAGATAGGGGGTAGTGTCGTCATTTTTATAATAAACAAAATATATCGGTGTGTTTTCAAGCATCTTGTAAAATTTTTGGAAAGAACAGATCTTTATCTATAAAAGCACCTCTTGTAAATTTTTACTAGTGGGTGCGGTTTTTGAGCCCGACTGATATTGGTTTAAGGCCAGAAGTCGGTCTCGGGAAACACTTGCGAATATTTCATTTATACCATTCATTTTACATAGTCTATCTATAATTGATAAACGAATTGCAAAGGACTCGCAGACTTTAGAATACTACTTATATTTATTTATTTAATCTAAAAGTCCCTTGTACTGCTAAACCGGTTACACACGATGCTCCAGGCCTGTCAGTTGAGACTGAACGGTCCGACTGAAGACCGACTGACACCTGATGAACTGTCAAACCTCTCAAATAAATTGATCATTTTCATTCGTTTCAAATAAACGCTATCTATAAAAAACAAATTTGTAGACTGATGACCTGACAGAGGGTTGTACCATACACACATTCAGATGCACCTGCGTCCTCGAGCGATCTGCTGGAGGAGCAAACGTTTTTCTGATTTATTTTCGGCCATCTGAACAGTCCCAACTGACAGGCTAACCGGATTATACATACGCTCAGGCGGCGGGCTTTCAGTCGGGCTGTTTACTCTTAACTAACAGACCTACCGGACGGTGTGCAGCTTTAGGTGTATGACTGATGAATGGTTTGCATTTCAGCTTGACATTATTTCATGAATTTGTTTTTCTATGAATTACCGTCCAATGTTAATCTTCTAGCCTCATTTCAATGAATTCCTCGTGTTACTGTCGCTTGTCGAACTTGTTCTTCCCATCTCAGTCTTGTACGTCCAACTTAATTTTTCCCTTGTGTTTTCGCTTCATATATTTGTTTTGCTAATCTCTCTTCATTCATTATGTGGATGTGCCCTAGCCAGCCCAGTTGTCTCTCTCTTATAGCTCTTTCTATTGGTTTTAATTCTAGTTGTTCCATTACTGCTGTATTTCTCACTTTATCCCTTCCTGTAATTCCCTCTATTATATGTACAAAACTCATTTCTGTAGCTGTATTTCGACTTTTATCTAAGATTTGCTGCGGTATATCATTAATACTCTAACTACTCCATCTGATACACCTGTTCTCCTTCGCTATCTCCTTTTTTTTCCTAGAAATTATGTTTTTAAGGTGATGTATAGTTTGCCTGCCTTTCTCATTTTTTCGTTCATTTTAGCGTCCATTTTCCATTGTATTCAATTCTAAATGCATGTAGTTTTTACCTTGTTTCATTGCCTTCCCATTGAGTGTTATTTTATGTTTATTTTTGTGCCTAGAGTTACCACGTTTTGCTTTTGTTAGTATTTATTTTTATGTTTACTTTTGTTAGCTCTCCGTTATATGATCAGAGAAGAGTAATTCTTGTGTGGTTACTATTTTCATTTTTTTAAAACCTATTTTTGAATTTTGCTTTGCTATTCTTTACAACATCGTCAATAAGAAGTGAAACTAACAGTACAGGACAGGACTCAGAACGCAGCCCAGTCTTAGGCCTATTCCTGCCTCAAATTCTGTGGAATAGTTGTTATGTGTTCTTAGCTATTCTTGTTATTGTTATAGCCTAGATAATTTATATTACTCCTTCTTCTACTTCTCTTCTCTTTAAATTTTTCTAGACATCCCTTCTTTTTTAATATATCAAAGGCCAATGAAACCAATATGGATTTATGTTTTGTTTCTTAACAGTTTTTCTTCTGGTTATCTAATTATAAATATCGGATCTTTTGTGCTTTCACTTATTCAAAAAACAATTGTATTTGATAGTGATTAAAAATGTTGAAAAATGCTCTTTGTACATTCAATAATAAATTTAAGTGTTAAAAGCAAATGATATTTATACTTTTTATTTTTAAAATTCAAAAGCAAATGTTTTACTAATTGTATGCTGGATTTTTCACTTTTCTTTTGATCGAAAATCTTTTTCCAGAAAAATTTTTTAATTATTAACAGATACGTTTCGAAGAACGTCCTCCCTATACAAAACATGGTTGATAACTTTCTCCAGCCTGTCTAGGCGGTGTTGCCATTGTGAGAGGCTATTATAGGAAAACATAACTGCCATTTAACGTTTCAACAAAATATATTTTGTTAATGGATAATAATAAATTTCTGATGTATTTTCCTGATATAATATAGCTGTTTTCCAACATTTTCTGTTATCTCATAATACGTATAAACTAGTTGAATATGATTTTCAATACAACGGTACGAACAATATATTCTGCATAAATATTTTTAGTTAATTTAACTTCAGGTTGTGGTGTTTTATTATAAATCTATTTAACTGAAGTATTGTCATATAGGTTCATAAATTATCTGGGTATTGCAGTTTATGTAGCAAATTTATTAGCATTTTGTATACATAAATTTTCAGTGTAGACAGGTAACTATTTTATTAAAAACAGGTAATGTTTTTAATTGACAATTGGATAGTTTAATTATATATGTGCATATAATAGTACTTTCACTAAATTTAGAAGCATAATTTGACTACATTTGAAAATATAGAACCCAAATATTTAACTGGTAGGAATTAGCGTTTTTGTTATTATAATTGTTAATTAGATCAAAATATGTATCGAGAATTAAACTGGAATTAAAATACTGCTTGATATTTTTATAACACTATTTATGGTTTGTAATTTCGAATATTTTTTTATGACTATACATCCACATAACTCGTTCGTCAACTATCACTTACTTAATCATGTAACTGGCTATCTTGAGCTCTCAGACTGTATAGAGAGCTGTTTTTTCTTCCAAATAATTCTATATTGGGCCAGTTTCCTTATCTCGTTCTAATGTATATCTGTTTCCTCTGTAGCTTTTCCGGCATCAATCTGGCACAATGTTTCTTGCCCTCCTCTCTATTTTTTTTTATTCTCTCTAATTTCTGCTAAACAACAGCTAGATCTAGGTCTTCTTTATCGATTTTATTCCTCATTTTGTTCTCCTCTCGCTTTTTTCTGATTCTACGCCAATTTGATATGAATCTATAATTCGATTCTGGATGTATGTGTTGAATTACTGCCTGTTTTACTATTTGCCTTTTAGGACTTTTGTCTAAAAATAGAGTAGAGTGGAGCAAAAGTCGGTGTGGGGTAAAAGTCGGTGTGGGGCAAAAGTCCTATCTATGAATTTTAACCAAGAGCAGTAAAATCTGGCAACGTGTACACTAATCTATTAGTATTCCGTGTGTTTAAGTCTCTAAGAAATTTAAATGGTATTGGGATAAGATTTGTGAAAAATATGAAGTAAGTTGTATTTTGGATTTAAAACCCTGGATGTTGTGGTTTAGTAATTTTATAATTTTATGGCTAAATCGACTACCTTCGTGGCTAATTTTGAACTGGGCATGCAGCTTTGTTTAAAATATTTCATGTTTGAAATTCCGAGGACACTTCATGAGCGTTCTTTCTATATTAATAGTGATATTAGGCCCATTATTCACATTTGGAACATAGGGTATTGGGGAATTGTTTCCAATTACGTCTCTACCTTTGCCAGGTACCACATTTTCGCCTAGTGATAGTTTTCTGTTGTATCCTTTTTGTCCATGTTTCTCTTGGGCAACCAGATTCCTTTTTCCCGTCTGGATGACTTCTCCTGGGGATCTTGTATTATTTTCTTTCTAATTGTGTGACCAAATCATCCGAATTTCGTTTTCCTTATATGCTTCCCTATTTGTTCTTCGCCCGTTCGTGGCTAAAAATATTCATTACTTATTTGTTTTGACCACTAGGTTTATAATATATTTCTCAACCATCGATTTAAAAAATTTGTTATTTTTGTTCTATTGCTTTGGGTATTAATCAAGATTCTGAACCACAGAGCAGGAGTTTTCTCCACCAGCGAGTTAAATATTTGGTTTTTTTTCTGTAAAAAATAGGTCTGAAACAAATTTTATTTTCTTAACAATGGCAACGTCTATTTTCATCATGTTTAGTTCCATCCAAATTACTTTATTAAATTAACAGTTCAAGTCCACTATCTCATTCCTGGTGAAAGAAGTTTTGTTGGTTAATAAAATACTGAAGACAAAATTTGGATTTCTTTGGTTTTGGCCAATACACCATTCACAATATTTCTGCGCGTATGAAAAAACAGCGAGTAAGAGTGCTTGTGCCTTTTATGCATCACAAAAGTAGAATAATTGCTCTTTTAATATTCTATGTACAATCTAATGGGAAATTTCAACTTGTCAAGCAAACGTATCGAATCCTCTTCAACAAATTCTTCGACCTCAGGACTGATTTCTCACTAGCGCCCACATCTTTGAAATTCTGGAACTAGAGTATCTGTATTCAAATGCTTTTGAGAAACTTGGACAAACATTTGCCGAATTCGACGCGGTTTGTCTGACTATCGTTGCTCATTTATACGCTTAGTCCCTTCGAACTTTTGGAGAACTTCTCCGTAAATACGCAGCATATCGTGATATTCGCCTACACAATATATATTATATGGCGTATATATGCAGCGTTAGATATCCTTGGACTAAGTCCATTCAACAGGAAGTCGGCGAAAACATGAGTTTTGGCTGGGGACAGGGTCTCCCTATTCTTGACCAGAGAGCATATGCCGGTACCCTGAAGAGTCTAAATATCAAGAGACACCATATGCCCTCCAAGCCCTCCAATTGAAGGGATGCATGGGGTTTGTCCCAAGTCAAGCAACCAACAAAAATGTTCATTTAGGTGGAGACACAGGTTGTTGTATGTTCCACATGAGATTGTGGAACTTAACGATTGCGTGTATGATGACACTTAGCTACTATTGTCTCATTGGATGCAGTCGAAGGAAATCGAACACTTGTATGTTTTGCTCTTGTTTCGAAATTTACTCCAAAAATCTCACATCAACTTTCAAGATGGTCTAGTGTTTTGGAATCGTATTTTTGTTTTTAGCGATTGACAGTAACAGCAAATTATGTTGCAATAGCTTAAAGGATGTACGTTTCCCTTATTCTTTTAAATACAGAAGAATACTTTTCGTCCCCAAATATTAAAATTTACGACGGCAATGTGAATTGACGGCACATAATAATGTGTTAAATCGGTAATGACCGACTACACAACATTATGTACTTATGTTTATATTATAGGTCTATTCAAATATATCCAAAAATTGGAAACAATAAAAAAAACTTCACTGATTTATCACCTCATGTTTTGTTTTTATTCCAGAACACCAAATCGTAACGATCTAGTGGTCGATTTTCTTTACACCGGATCAGACTGACGATACCTATCTACAATTGCATTAGGTTTCCAAAAATTGGTAAAAAGAGAATATTTAGAAATACATTATTACAGTTTACAGTTACATCAATAATTTATTGTAAAATTAATTATATGGACTAAAATTTACTATGCATTGAAAAAATATTCTATACAGTTTTGTTCAGTTTTTCAATTGCATTGTTAACGATGAACAATGATAACATAATACACTTTATGACCAGTTTGATTTGTTTTTTTTTTTCATTTATTAAACTATTTTAATCAAAATTACTGAATATTACTATTTTTCTGAACAATTTGAAATTAAATTAATCCCTTTAAAATATTAGCCTTTTATAGGAAATTTTGCCAATTATGTGGAAATAGAAAACGTTGGAAGTTTCTTCCGCTTTTTTTTCTTCCGGTTTTTACCGCATTACGTGACAGAACTTCGAGCTTCCATAAAAATTCTTTCAAAAGCTCCCCTTTCTCCATATTTCTCGAAACTCATCGAGCCGCCGAGACCATTGAGAAATGGAATAGAGCAATTAGAGTACAGGAAGCCATTATCGCACCCTCCAATCTTTTTGACGTGGTTTACACTGGCTTTTTAACAACTCTTCATATTAGAAAAAAGCGATCGAGATAATGAGGCACGTAGGTTCTTTGTTTTCAAGTTGGATTCCTGAAAAGGATTTCTTACCTTGTCATTTTATTCTTTTGTGACGTAAATTTCTAGATTGTTTAAGATATGTTTTTAGAATCGTATAAATAAAACAAAGCTGTCTAATTTCCACTTATATTTTTTTCTAAAACATAATGTCTTTATCCTTCGGCTGGCTGGTTCGACTTGATGAAATTGTATTGTGACAAATAGTAGGTACTAAATAATTAAGTAATTTTACACGTTTTTTCTGGGAATTCCCAAAACCCTTACTCAGTCTGTTTTTTTTTTGACATATTTAATAGCGGATAATGATTGTTCGTTACGAAAGACAATCTATTTTCTATTTGTTCGTTAAGAAAGACATCTGTGTATTTGTGACAGTTAATTTCCAAACATTCTAGTAAATTCTGTCTGGTACCTTTATTTTCTATGTGTAAGATTTAAAATCATTATTAAATGTATGTTTTTCTTTAATAAGATGTTCCGCCTATATTGAGTTATTTTATTATTTAGATAGCTGCGCTTGTATTCTGCGATTCTGAGTTTATATGATCTTCCTGTTTGTCCGTCCTATAAAAAATGTGTAATTGATGTACTGATTTATTAAAATGTAGTGATTTATTGTCTTTCCCCGTTTTTTGTGTATAGTTTTTTAAAATTTGTCCTAAATAATTGTTGGTTTTAAAGGCTACCGTAAACTGAGATTACATTGGCAGATTTTTAATGTTTTTCAAACTTTTTGAAACAATTGGGCTTTTGAACACATATTTTTTGTCATAAATAGAAAGATCATATAATAAGTTTTATAAAAAATTATTTTTTTTTTCCTTATAATAAAAAGTTATATCAAATTGAAAATAAATTTTTAAACCTAGTACCGATAACACGCCGTGACAACAATTGTGACCTTACAATGGTACCGAAGGTCAATCGGTTCGGCTCGGGGCAATTCGGTTAGTTATACCGAAATTTTCTTTTGCCCTCTTTCTGAACAGACGTTCGGAAATAATCGAGTTTCGGGTAAATAAAACAATTTATCGATCTTAGTCATTGTTCTAAAGGTTTAACCTATATCTTTGACTGCATTTGTTGGTTTGCAATCGATTTGAAAATATACTTTAATTGTTATTTAGGCTTTCGGTGCTTTTTCGACGTTATACTCATATATCTTTACTTAAGATATGGAGGCTCAAAGGTAAGTTCAGAATGAAATCGGATTATGGTTCCTTTTGTTTTTTTCATTTGTTTTTATAAAAGTTATTTATATTATTTAATTCATGTAGGGATAACAAATTAATGTTCCAAATTTATAAGAAGGAATATTCCTGTGTGTCCGCAAAGATTCTACATGTAGCAACACAACCGAGGGTAGTAACAATGAGAAAGCCCTACATGATCGTCAATTTTGTAGGATACGAATAATTGTATTCAAGAATTAGACAAGAACAAAATACGATTTGGAAGGTATATGAAAAGTGTTATACTTATGAAAGTTTTACAGGATAATCTAATTTCTAGACGGTCGAAGAGTACAGAAATTTGTGTGATCAGTTGGATGAACACCAACTAATTAAATTAAGTACTGTTAAAGCAGTTTTCCATGGAATCAAAACAAACATCTGGAGTATGCAAAAAAAAGAAAAATAGAAAACCAAACCTACTATCCAAACAAAAAGTAAAGAAAATGGTATATTTATATTCCAAATAAAAATAAAACAGTTAAAATATTTAGTGTTTTTCAGGATTTTGGTACATTTCATCTATTGATTGAACATATTCATTTGATAGAGTATGTTTAAACATAGACTAAAAATTTGTTATAGGCATTGAAGACTGATGGTGGACTGACTGGTTTTCTAGTGGGTAGATTTTAACAGGAGAGTTTAACTTCCATTATAAGTTTTCTACTCAAAAAAAAAGTGTTAGGTGCCTTCTCTTATTTGGGAAATCTCTAGGTGGTCATGCATTAGAGTTAATTAGCAACCAGATTTATTTATATGTGCAAATATTATTAAATTAAGAGTCTAAGAGAAAACTTTAATTAAGGCAATAATGTAGTATGGGTGATGGTTTCAAGAATGGGTGCGGTTTTAAAAGCATTGCAAACTTCAATGAATGCAATCAAACAAATATGTATATAATTTTGGGTAGTGATTGTTTTATTCTGAATTGATTATTAATGTAGTTTACATATTATAATCTACTGTAATATATTATCCATATTATCCTAATTGGGGGAAGTTTTATGTATATTTAACAGTGTATTTTTTATTAAAATAAAATTTGTGATTTAAACAGTATGTATGTGTTTTTCTAATTATGATTTATATTGTTTTTCTTTTGCTCAAAAATAAATACAAAACTAGAAAATATCTTTTGGTTACTCAATATTTAACATTTTTCTTCAGTGGGTGTTGGATCTTCGCTTCTTCGATTTGTCCACATGAGTAGTGCTAAAGCATGATGACAAACACCTGTCATCAAATATATACAAAAGATTACTATTTATAACATTATATAATTTGTTTTTTTTTTAGTATTTATTATCTGCTGAAGCCGCACACTCGTGACATTGAGTGTTTTGGATTTTTCTTAATTTCTCATTAATAATCAAGGTAAGTGTATAAATAAGCTTTACTCCGAACTTTATGTTCTGAACATACACGTCCTTTTACTGTGCAAATACCATTTTTGCGTTTAAGTTGAACAAAACCTATAGCCTTGTGACCGTAACTTTCTCCTGACACACTACAAATAATTTATTTATATTTAATAGAAATATTTTGTTTCTTATTTACATTTACACTATTAGTTTTTAAAAAACTTACATCGATGCTTTAGCAGCTCGAACTTCAACTGAATTGAACCGAATGTCGAAATTTTTCAGAGCAGGTATATTATCAGAATTAGCCTTTATGAATCCTGTGTCATACATTACTGAACTAAATTAGTAATCAACAATGTTTGATTTTGCACTTAACCCACAATAATTTTGACAGTTTATATACGAATAGAAGCCGTTGACGGTACTGACGTGAAAAACACTGGTACGTCACAAACCTAGCAACCAATCGCGGCGGGTTCGTACTCACGTGTTTTTTTAAATTTTGTACATTTTAATTCATTTATAATTTATTGTAACAAGTTTTTGGCATCAATTATCAATATTATTTATGATAAAGTTTTAAAATAAAGTAAAAAATCTTCACTTGCGACTCTTTTGATTTAGTCGTTCTAACAAAAAATATGCGTTATTAATATTAATATTATAAAATCACTAAAACAGTCATGCCAAAGATAATTTGGGTTTGGGGTGTCATTGGCAGGTGAACACAAATGCACATTTATAATTAACTCTGACTAGGTACCTTAAAATAATGGGTGTAATAGTAAACAATATTAAATAGTAAACATATCTTTATTACAACAATTCTTCAAACTAATAGGTTTAGTTAACTAGGTAATAGGTTTAGTTTAACTATTAATCGTCTTCACAAAATGCACATACAAAATAAGGATCTTTACTCTCATTATGACAGATACTACAAACCCATTTCTTGCATGTGATACACTGTAACCAGTCTACTCCCTTATATGTGCTCCATTTTGTTTTACAAATAAAGCATACATCATCATCTTCTTTTTTCTTCTTTGATTGAGGAGGTTTAAGCTGAGATTCAACTGACTGCGCCACACCCCGATTTTCTCGTAAAAGATCAATGAGAGATCAATCCAAAACACGTACGTGAGACGAGGAAGTGATTATTGTATTAGTTAGTCCATTTCTGATAGAGTGATTATTCCGACGCATGAAATTCACGATACAATCGGATCCTGGTATTTTTTTAAATCTTTTAATAGTTCTACCTTGTTTATCCAGATATGTTTGTGTTATTATACCCAAATCTCGAGCTTCAATAGGGAAGCCCCATATTGTAACTTGACGTAATGTGTCCGCAATCAAAGTTTCTTCTTCGGGTTATTATGCAAGAGGCTCGCCAATGTTTTTATTGTGTGTATTTTCTACTTTTTACTTGCCTTGGCTTGAGACATGCCCTTTTTAATATCTTCTAGTGCTTTTTTCAAGTCATCATCACTATAATTGCGATGATTACGCGTGCCTAATGCCCTAACGTGTTTACGAGGCATCGTAACGCAAGACATAACCTCTCGTAGCAAAACTCAATCACGCACAGAGAGGTTAGCGCTCGCGCTTCTCTTTCCCATACCCGCGATTCGCTCCCAAGGCTCGGTGCCAATGTCATCCCAGTTTACGGTGCATTTATATTAATGCTGTTCAGATATTTTTTAAGTTTTTCAGATATATGTCCATAATAAGAAATTGTCAATATGTTTTTAGAACTTCAACCTTATTTCATAAGTTTAATTGGGAGACGGTGTAAAAAAAACATAAAAGTTTTAAAATATGAATTCTAAAAAGAAGGCAATTTATGGACTTATTTATTCAATATTGTTTTTCCGTTTCTAAATTATGCCCTTCTCAATAAGCCCACGTAATGCTGAAAGCAGCAGATTTCGAGTTGTTAAGCTAACTTCCACCCGCTTTTCCATTTTTTAAATTTGTTACAACTTGTTTAAATTCATCAATGTTTTTTTCATTCACAAATTGTTTCATTAATGCTTTATGTGAATGTTAATTTTTTTCCACTTTTGCTCTTTTCATGTACTATTTATTATTCTTATATATGCTATCATGATGTATTATCATAAATTTACATTTGTGTTTTGCCTCTATTTTGTGGTAGATTATTCAATGATCAGTATTTTGCCATTTACGTAATGGAAACAGTTAATCTGATTCCCATGATATGTCCAATTAGTTATATTTTTTTGATTTGTTACTACACTTACAGTTAGCTACACCACCAATCTGAGACCAGTTTACTTAAACTACAGGTTATAGTACCGTTTGTCAAATAGATTTATCACTAAATAATAAAATCACTTAAAACAAAATATTATTAAACAAAAACAACTAAAATCACTTTTTTTATTTCTTGTCGCGTGTTTCTCTAACCATCATCAGTAGATCAATCTAATAGAATAAATCTTATCATATTATCAATCTTATTAAAGTAAATTATCTCCTCCTAAATGGGAGTTGAAAAATTAAAAAAAGTGATTTGGTGTTTACCGGCACCGGTTCTTCGAGTTTAATGTTTCACACCAAAAGTTTCAATAGAAGAATTAATCTACTGATTGTAGCTCTTATAAGTAACTTTGTTCCTATTTATCAAGCACCTGCGTAAACGGGCATTTCATTTAAAAATTCCGCCTAAATGAAATAACCCTCTTTTGCTCTAAGTTGGTACTTCTTCCTTTTAATGTTTTTTTATAATTATTTAAAAGTAAATAAGAAGCCGTCCTATATTTATGACACTAGGCATATAAAGTGTGGTGATTCTATTTTGTTTTTTTTTTGAAAATTGAATTTTAAAGTTTTTTTATTTCTGTTAAGACATGTTAAAGATTTTAGGGGACTTACATTGTACGAAGCCTTAACTGTGGTTTACGATTATGATTTCTCTGAAGCTGGAATGGATCTTGATATGCTTCCGCCTGAAAATACATGTGGCGATATTGCCGGCGAGGATTTAGGCGATGACAATAATTTAGCAATTGATAATTTCTCAATTAATCAAGTAAGAGTACCTGATGATGAGGAGTATAAGATGTCACTTTCCGAATTGGAGAAGCGCCTATCCAAGAAAAGTAACCAAGTTCTCAAATGCAAAAAAAACTGACTTCAAATGGTTAAAAAAATATTTTGAAATTATTGGTTGCGACGATGAATGGCAATACGATGTCTCTGAAGTGACAGCTAAGAAACATCCTGTTATATTATTTCAGATCTTTTTTAATAACTACCTTATTGAACTAATAGTGAATTAATCCAACAAGTATAGAAATATTTACTTTGTTCAAACAAACAAAGTGTAGCTACTGTCACTCAAAGACTACTGCCAGATGTCGTAAGTGGTAAGTTGGTGTTAGATGTCGAATGCTTTGTTGCATACCACAGATTATAATTTCATGAATAATAATTATCAGTTATATAAGTACAGTATGTTGTATTTCTAACGTCATATATGTAGGCCTGGCCCTTCCAGGTCTCATATGGCTCTGGTGCATGTGCACTATTTTTTTTTCTATATATATATATATATATATATATATATATATATATATATATATATATATATATATATATATATATATATATATATATATATATTCATGTTGTCTGTTTAGATGCTTGACAGAACTTGAAAAGTTGTCAATGTAGATCATCTTAGAATTCATCATGGGATCAACTTATTCTTGTGGCGTCATTTACGAAGCAGATCTTACTGGTGTTCTAGTTCTCCCAAGAATCTCCTAGTTCAATACTGATTCCTCCCGGTTTTGGTATATCTACTGTATGTCGACTGTATATCTACTATATGTCGACTCTTATTTTCGTCTTGTCTTGGTTTAACTTATGAATTATTTTTACTATTTTTTTTAGTATTTACTTTTCTGATAAAATATCTATGACGTCTTTGAGTTTTACCTGATCAAATGCTTTGGTTAAACCGATAAACATACATATGCAATTTTATTATTCTCTATTACCTTCTCTTTCACCTGTCTTATGACGAAAATGGCGTCAGTAGTGGACCCCATTTTCCTGAAGCCTTGTTGCTTATCGCTATTTACAATAATTTTTTCTAGTTTTGTTTTTAATATGCTGGGAAACAGTTTCATGGTTGAACATAGTGTTATTCCTCTATAATTTTCTGAGCGAGTTTTATTTTCTTTTTTATAGATAGGTGCGTGTATGCTATTGTGCCATTCTTCAGTATGGTTGCATTTTATATTATATTGTTAAATTATATTATCAATTCCGGTACCAGATGATCACCACCATATTTGAATAGTTCGTACTATTCTTGCCATTCGTCCAGTGTGGTTATTTTGGTCGGTACGTATTCCATCACTGGTTTTTTCTTATTTTTAATAACATCCAAACTTTTCTTTGCGATCTATACAGATATCCATACAGATCGTGATCCAGATAGACCGTAATCCATACAGATCGTTCTCCATATTAGTCGTAAGCCTTTTCCAACACTCTCTTTTTATCTTTTTAATTCTTGCATTTATTTTCTCACTTTAATATAGGGTCTATATTCTTCTTGTGATCGTGTGCTTCTATATTTTAGGTGATATTTCTTCTTTTCTGCCGTTAATTCTTTGACTTCCTGGTTGAACCAAGGTTTGGTGTATTTTCGTTTGTTAACGTTTACATATCTTGTGTCTATCTCTTCGGCCACCCTTCTTATGCAGGTTTTTATATTGTCTCATCGATTCTCTATTTCCGTGTTTGTTCTCCGAAGTTCTCCCTGGTTTCCTTTGTGAGTTTATTTGTGAGTCTATATGCCAGCAATCTGCGTGTACTTTCATTCGCTGGTGACTCTAGATTTTATTGTATTGATTGTATTGATTGTATTGATTGTATTGATTGTATTGATTGTATTGATTGTATTGATTGTATTGATTGTATTGATTGTATTGATTGTATTGATTGTATTGATTGTATTGATTGTATTGATTGTATTGATTGTATTGATTGTATTGATTGTATTGATTGTATTGATTGTATTGATTGTATTGATTGTATTGATTGTATTGATTGTATTGATTGTATTGATTGTATTGATTGTATTGATTGTATTGATTGTATTGATTGTATTGATTGTATTGATTGTATTGATTGTATTGATTGTATTGATTGTATTGATTGTATTGATTGTATTGATTGTATTGATTGTATTGATTGTATTGATTGTATTGATTGTATTGATTGTATTGATTGTATTGATTGTATTGATTGTATTGATTGTATTGATTGTATTGATTGTATTGATTGTATTGATTGTATTGATTGTATTGATTGTATTGATTGTATTGATTGTATTGATTGTATTGATTGTATTGATTGTATTGATTGTATTGATTGTATTGATTGTATTGATTGTATTGATTGTATTGATTGTATTGATTGTATTGATTGTATTGATTGTATTGATTGTATTGATTGTATTGATTGTATTGATTGTATTGATTGTATTGATTGTATTGATTGTATTGATTGTATTGATTGTATTGATTGTATTGATTGTACTAATTGCATTTCGTTTGAAACATCGCTGGTTTCCTTAATCTTTGATAATTCTTCATAAATATCCTGCTGAGTACTAAGTTGTGATTTGTTCCAGTATTCGTTGAGGTTAATACTCGTACGTCTGAAATCAGTTGTGGCAAGATTTTTCTATATATTGTAATAAAGTCTATGATCGATTTTTGATATCTTGTGTTGTTGAAGATGTATTGAATTTGATTGATTTTGGTTGTTGGTACTAATATATTTCATTTGTTATGTAAAGCTTTGCCGCATCTAACGGACTATCTCGCGAACCGTGGTGCATGGATTCTCGACTACTATGGCCTCTATTTCCACGACATCAGTGCTTGGTGGTGCTTGGTGCATTAGTATTTTGAACGTCCAAAGCGATGCCGGTCTTTCAGGTAAAGATGTCCGCCCCTCAACCGTCCAAACCACACTTGCACCTTGGTCTCTCCAACCAAACCAGCTCCGTTAAGCACAAATATTGTTTTTTTTGTTTGAACAGTGTTCTTGTTATTTTTGAAATATAAAAATATAATATGGCATAAATGCAAATTATCGATCAAAATTCTATTGAAACAATAATATAATAAACTATCTAAAAGCTGTATATCTCCTCTATAAAACCAGACTGCTGTTATTAGAATCGATCACCGGATTGTCAAGTTATAGTTCTTAAAGTGGCAGTTTCCTTTGTCTTCGTGAGAGTTGATGAAGATCCAAATTTATCAATTCGTCGCCGTTCGCAGGAGGTTGGGTTTTGTTATTAGACTAAGTGGATTATTTAATTGCAAATTTGAATGGCATTAATCTAGAGGAGATGTGGTTCCAACAAAACGGCTCCACAAGTCATACAGCCAATGCAACAATCGATTTATTGGGGAAATAATTCGGTGAGAAAGCGCCTTTTTCAACCGTTTTAGTATCGCGACCCACTAAATAGCCAAAAAGTCAAGTAAAAAACAGCCTCCTCGCTACAATATGTTAATTGACTTAAAGTTTTACATCGGTCGGTTAACATGTCGACGATTTATCCTTTTTTCAGCATCGTGATTTATGAAGAATCGTTTTCATTTTTAAATAGCTTATAAACTCCTACGAGTTAAATGAAGAATCGTCAATGACGGTTGTATGCCATTACACTTATATCGAAATACCGTACACAGTCACAAATATCGAACTTCAAGACGTTTGTAACCTCTTGGTATTATATTACTTTTACCATTTCGAACATGTGCCCTGCACTTGCTCGCACTTGTGATCATTCGTTCCGAGCGCGCGTAGGCAGGTTCGTACAAGCTATGCACTTTGGTAATAAAAACAAAGGAACGAGACGAAGAGTTTCATGGGTAATTACGTTTTTACGAAAACAAGTGCAACAATCTCTTCTCTCGCCAAGTGTTAAATACTACGATTTCTTCTCTCATCCAGTGTTAAATAAATTAATAACAGTGTGGTAATAAAATATATGAATAATATTAAATATAATGGACAAATTTTTGACAAAACAAAATGCACCGTCTACATCTAGTGAAACAGTGAAGAAAAAGACCAGATTGTACAATGAAACATATTCAAAATATGGATTAATTGTCTTGGACGGCAAGCCGCAATGTGTTGTTTGTTATCAAGTTCTGTCCGTTGAAAGCATGAAACCTCCAAATTAGTCCTTTAAATTTTTTCGAACGTAAATCACTCTTCTTGAAAAATCAACAAATTACTATTAATACAGCAGCAGCACTTCACGCATACTATTTAGTAGCCTAGTAGGGAGTCTAAGCCCCACACTATTGCGGCTAAGCTCATTTTACCCACTGCCATTGATGTTGTCAATATAATGATAAATCCGGAAGGAGAAAAAAGTTGAAAACTATACCATTTTCAAATGACACAATATCGAGACGTATTCTCGATTACCGTATTAATTAAATATCCAATGATGTTCACAATGCATATTATGCTATATTGCAAATCAATCCCGGGTCGTGCAGCTGGAGAAGGACTCTTTAAAGTTTTTATTGATGTAACACAAAACAAAATCTTGGACTTTAGTAAATGCATTGCAGTATACACTAATGGCGCGAAAATGATAACGGGGAAGAACAGTGGTATGATAGTCAAATTAAAAGACTTTATGCTACATATGGAATGGATGCAATACGCCTGCTACAAAAAAACATGCCAGATAATTTACAAATTATATTCTGTCAGAAGCTCTACCATTGCCGGCTATTGCAAATTAGATTGGTTTGTTGAATGTTATTTCATATAAAATAAATATTTTCAAGGCATTTAATTTGGTTGTTGTTTTATTTCAATATATATATATATATATATATATATATATATATATATATATATATATATATATATATATAAAGGATAAAAAAATTTGATACAGGGATTAATATAATTCAAATGATATTGTTAAATGAAAAGTTACATACTACGCTCGTGGAGAATATTAAAAATATTCAAAAAATAAAAAAATCTTCCGTTGGGTCCCGGGAGATGTTTGCTGAAGCATACCTGGAACACAGCTGGGGCCTGGGCGAGTTAGAAATGATTTTACAGAGTAGCGGACTACAGGATGGCGCGAGCATCTGACATGGCCGATATATATATATGGTCGTACCCTTGGTCATTTCTTTACTTGCTTTCGAACGTTCAGCTGGAGCCCGACTGATGATGGCTTAAGACCAGAAACTGGTTTCCGGAGACGCTTGCTGACGTTTGATAGGGACTAAAGAAGTGGAAAAATTTTTGCGTGGAGCACGGAAGAAATATTATTGTTTTTTGGAAATTGCTAAAGTTGCGCAAGAGTTATAATGAACAATAAATGTCTAGATCTTTTAATTATATAAACTTATAATTATAAATACACGTTATATATTATACGTTTAACACAAGGTTGCTTAATAACAATAAAACAGTATATTATGTAAATTCATATAGAAGTTTGATAACAAATTCTATTTTGTTTCGGGCAAAAACAAAAATTACGAGTTTCATTCCAATTTGTACACCAAAATGTTCACTGTATGCTTGTAAAACTAACAGGTAGGAAATCCGGGTAATTACTAAATAATTTCGGCTTGTATAAAAGCGTAGCTCATTAAAGTGGCTCGTTAGACTTCCAGATCTCAGCAGAATTCCAACTATATATATTTTGCTCGTTTAGGCGTTCGAAATGAGTGAATTACACGGTCTGGGCCACAAAATGGAAACGAACACTCAGTGAAAAGCCTTCGACAAGTGACTGACACGCCGTTCTGAATATCTGGAATAGCTGATTGATAGATGGTTTTAGCTCGGCATCGGTATTGGAAAACCGAATTCTGGAGTTTTGCTTTGTTTGACCGGGCTTTGTCGACGGTTTGTTGATACAAGAGACGGTCAGCAAAATATATGAGGGTTTATCTGAAAAATACCTCAAACAACGCTTTTTCAGGAAAAATTTATGGTAGGTATATTTTTTACAGTTGAGCTTTTTAATGGTTCGTGGTTTATTTATGGACGGAAATCCAAAAGATAATTCCTTACCATTTCAACATTTATATTTTTATGAATATGTGTATGCATATAATTCATAACATGATATACGTATATATACAGGATGTCAGCTAATTAATGGTACACAGCAAAACTGTAGATTTTTTCTGTAAAACTATTGCGATTTAACCCAACTTACCTTAGTCCAAAAGTTAATAGTAACCCAGATACAGGGTGTTACAAGTTATAATTTTATTTTCAACTTTTGTCAATAACTTTTTTAAATAGTATCTTTCTTGAACTAAATTTGGTCAAATTTCATTGGTCAATTTGGTCAAATTTGGTCAAATCAAATTTTTTTATGTATATTGCAAACGGCGCTGTCTGCGATACTTTTCTACGTTCGAAAGATAACAACTTTTTTGCGCCTTATTTTATCCACCTTTTTTATGTATGAAAGGTATATGTTGCAAATATTGCTCCGAGTTACCGTTTTCTAGATATATGCCTTTAAATTGTTCATTGCACCGTTTTAAATATGACAATATGGTAATCCAATGCACCCGGTTTCGAATCCAGGTATAATTTAGGTTGTTACCAATATCATAACTATAGTAAAAAATGTCCTATCTACCTAATATTTATAACAAAATTAAGTTGAAATACTATAACGAGTCAAGTTTAATAATAATATCATATTGTACAACAAAATTAAATGTAATTCACACCTGTTTTTAAAAATTTTAACAAAAACAAATGAAATGATCTATTTTAGATATACGAGAGTTAAGTTGGTGCTAATGAACCAATTATTGAAATTATCACTTAATCTCCTTCAAGTCAATAAAATCGTAATTGCATTGTGTAACTGACTTTTATTTCCAGTTCGATTGGAATTCCTGCTGAAGGCACGCTATTTCTCCGCACTACTTTAATACATTACTGATTCCAATCGCATATATTCTGTTAATTGCGGGCATTGATTTAATTATCTTAAATTAAAAGGCAAACGTCGAAATTGGGACGCCGAATGGAAATTCGAGCTGGGACGTTCCGCTTGCTTGGTAACAGTTAACAACCTAAATTACATTAAAGGTCTTCTAACCCAGGAAATTTCGGCGATTATCCTTCTAACCCTGTTAATGGCCAATATATACCTGATATAGTTTTTCAATTCAAAATTATTACTCGATCGTGGTAAGCGTTATCATATATTAAATTAAATTGCTGGTCTGAATATCCTCAATATGCCAAAAATTAAAAAAACATATAATATACTGATTCAACTGAATTCGGGTTCTATTCCATTTTGATTTTAGAATATCTGGTTATAAATAAAAAGTTTGTAATGAGCTTTCTACCCACTAACTCGATGTGCATTTCACTAACCTTTAATCATCATGAGACGATGATTAAAACTGAAAGCAATGTGATTTGGTGCGAAGGGAAAACTCGTTATAAAATCTTAGAAATAGGGACACTTTTTTTAAAAATTAATTTGCAACTTTGTTCTGATTAGATTCAGGATTTAAAACTCAAGAAAAAACAAAAACAAATATAGACTAATATTTAGAATAATCCCTATAAATTAATAATTTTTTCGACGTTACTTCTTCTTTAAGGGAACCGATTAAGACACTTAAAATGATGCTTATTTGTTCTTTCAAAGTACTTTTCACCAGATGATGTGGAAGTTTTAATAAATATGTTGTTTAAGGAAGTACAAGAGATAATTATGAGTCAAAATAATGATGACCTTTTTTTGTTTTCCTAAAACTTAAGATAACTACAGAAATTCAGTATTTTTATTTATAATACTAAAAGAAAGTTTATAATAATTAATAAATTAATATATATTTATAAAAAGTAACGAATTGACTACTTTATTATTCTTCTAAGTGGTTCGATTCACATTTGTGTTTACATGTGTGTGTGTATGTGTAGAATTTAGAAATTCCATACATAGTAATTCCTCTTTTTAGCTATAATTCTATAATTCTATCTCTTTTTTTCTCAGCTCGTTACCCGGCATTGTCAGACCTTTGATTAGAATGTTTCGTTATCAGTTATCGGAAGTTTAAAAAAGTTTGACTTTATTTAAAAAATTTTATCGGTAACCCGATATTATTCATATATAATAACATTCTGCAAATATTAAACTTTATCATGTGATATTTTTTATTCTATAAAGATGGAAAAATAATAGTGACAAAATCGAAAAATCCGTGGCGGAAATCATTCTACAATAAGATACTTTGTATAAGAACGTTTGAAAATATCATTTTTATAAAAAAATAGATGGTGAATAATCTTCAAATTTTGAGCATAATTCAACTACATATCCTTTGTCACAACTATGGAATTCTTTCGTATCTCCTTAAATAACAGTTTTTATGCTCCAGTTCTTTGAAGCAGCTAACTCTTGAATGGCTTCTATGAACTCAAAACGGTGTATACAAAGTGGTTTCCTCAACGAGGGAATAAGAAAAAGTTACACGGTGTTATATTTGATGAATATGGTTACCTGAAGTTTCGTTTGTTTAATATTTAGTAAAAAAAATGACAAAGAATTATTGACGTTGACGATAGTGCGTTATCGTGATGAAATAGCAATGAATTGTTTGCTTAGACTTTTTTTCGAATGAGCTCACGCAAATGATGCATAAAGCTTGCGTAACAATATTGCTCATTAACTGTATGATCAGTTGGATGGAACTTTTCTTGAAAACAGTACGGTAATCAAAGAATAAAATTTTTTGACCGATTTGACGTGGTATTTTTGGCATTGGGTCATGTTGAGCACAATATTTGTTTGGCCGCTGAACTGTTTCAAGGCCATAAGCATAGATCCATGGCTCGCCATCAATAATTATGCATTGCACAATGTCACCACAATCTATTCTTCAACATTAATTGTAGTAATCCAAATAATAGTCCAATAATATCTAAAATGACCTATGCTAAATCGGCGATAAGTCCAGATCGTTGATTGGTAATGTTTTAGGTTCATATTCAGCTGCTTCTCTACCATCACTAAAGTCCTTGCCCCACAATATTTTTTTTTGATATCGATATTGATACTTTCTTTCTTTCTTAAATTTTGTAATTTATCAGCATACGAAATTACGTTTTTCAGAAAATAATTAATCAAAATTATTTGTTTGATAAATTTATCCGTTTTAAAAATTTCTAACTTAACAGGTGAATAAAACCTGTTGATGAATGAAACTGTCAGATGTCAAGGATATTCATCTCAACTTAACACACAAATAATGCTATCGATAAGTAAAGCGTGCGGATTTTTACAACAGAAGTTACCTTCTTTTTGATCGTAGTAGTTCTAGCCTTTAGCGTTGTGTTATTCAGCTGCGGAATACGCATGCTCGGTGTAGTATAACTCTAGCCACGCCAAACAAGTGGATATATCACTTAATGAATCCGGTCGTATCATCACGGGCCAGAAGCTGGCCACATCTAGCGCGATTGTGGTAGCCTTTATGAGCTCCTTGACGATGCAGGTGTTTAGGCAGAGCTTGCATTGCATGAGATTGGCAGTAGTCTGCTCATGTCCAGTTTCCCACAGCACCGATTCGTCTGAAACTCCCCATTTGTTTATATTACTTTTGGACCGTGCAAACTCTGGAGCGTAGTTTAGTCAAGGATCTCATTATCGCCCATTACTCTGCGTATCCTATAGGGAGTTCCTCTCTTGGTATAAACCAATCTGGAAAATGGACATTTCTGTCTTGTCGTGTTTCTAATCTAGTTAGTTGCAATGAGTTGAAAAGGTTGTCTGTTGTATGCAGGCACCTCTTTATCGATTTGAGTTGTCGATGGGTAGGTTGATGTCCGGATAGGGCTGGATTGTAGACGTAGATGATTTAGTTTTTTCCTTCTGGCTGTCAATTCGCGTATAAAACCAACACCGAATAATAAACTATACAACCTTACCGGCATTGCTTCCTCTCCTAGCATCAGACGCAAAGCGACAACTTAAATCGAGAAAGAGTTTCCTGCCCACAGCATCTGCATCGTCGAGAGGCTCATGAAGGCTACTCCAATCACGCTAGATGTGGGCAGTTTCTTGTCTAAAACTTCTTAGTACTCATGTTTTGTGTTGCTTTGCATGTTATGTTTTATCTTTACACATTCAACTACGGAATTTGTGCTGTCCATATAGTTTCGATGCTTCTGACACCATTATACTGTGTGTCCAGGATAAGGATTTACCACCACCTTAAAATTTTTATTTCTGGACCGATTTTCATAAACTTTCTTTTGTTGGATAGATCTCAGAAAACGGCATTAAAAAGTGTATCACATGTTTTTTTTGCTAATATCATGGCTAACTGCGTCAACTTTTATGGCTCCTATTTTCGAGAAGTACTATTAGGACTTTTTTAGAGAAAAATTAACAAAGGGTTCTTGACCAGCACCACCTTAAACCAAAATGTAACGATTTTTATGGTTCTAAATTATTGGGTCCCCTTGATATTATATTTTGATATTTTTACAATAATAATTATTAATTAATAATTATTCCATTAATTACGGACTATTTTTTTACTAAAAAACTTCCTTTATTTACAGGTCGATCTAAATTGGTATTATAAAACTTAAATACTAGACATATATCTCATTCCGCCATTTTCTATTACGCACTTTTCAATACGTTGTCGGGTATTGCTAACTACTTTACTCAATTGTTGTTTGGTAATGCTACGGCAAGTCTGTCTAATACGATCACAAAGATCGTCTCGAGTTTGGAGCCTCGAAATATAAACCTTATTTTTAATTGTCCACCAGAAAGAAAATTAAGAGATATGAGGTCCGGGGATCTCGGCGGCCAATTAAGTGCAGGACTGTTTCGCCCAATCCAATGATTTAAAAATTATTATTTCACCAGTTTCTCACATTAATTGCGTGATGAATGGGTGCTTTGTCAAATTGTAAGTGTAAATTGTACCGATAATTAAGAGGCAATGCATCAATTTCATCATCAAACTCATTTTGTAAAAATCTAAGAAATCTAGCTGCATTTAAATTTCTATAAAAAAAATATGACTCATAATAATATCATTTAAAATACCGCACCAAACGTTCACCTTAGTAGAATATTGTGTTTTACATTTTATCACCCAATGTAGGTTATCTTGAGCCCATAATATAATACTTTGTGTTGATACGATACCATTTGTCGTAAATCTGGCTTCATATGTGTATAAAATATTTTTTAGAAATGTAGGATATTGTATATACATGCCTTGTAACCATAAACACTATTCCATTCTTCTTCAGTGTCACGAAACTAGTATTTGAAGAAATTTTGGTTTAAAAGGTTTCCTGTTATTTATCTTCAAGCATAACTAGATAGTGCTTTTCGGAATAGTTAAAATTCTACTACAGTCCCTAACGCCTGAGTGTGGATTCTCATTAAAATAATCAAAAACTAATTCAGTTACTCGAAAATCACGAGAACGATGCTGATTAGGATCTTTATTAACATCTCCGTTTTGTTCAAAATATTGCTTTATGCAAGAAACTGTAATATGATTGATGTTCCGTTCTGGATATCTTCTATTAAATTCTTTTGCTGCTTCATAAAAACTTCGCGTGTCATCACCATCTAATCTTATAATTTCTACTTTTCTTCTAAAGAATAAATCATTATTGCTGTTTGAAATCAGTATAACACAAATCAATCAGTCAAAGTGGCATTTGTTAATTAGTTTACAATTTTTGATTTCCATCTCACACATAGTTTTAATAATAGAAAGTACATATAACGATCAGAAAAATTATAATATAAATATCACAAATATCTGGTACACCCAGTAATTTAGAACCATACAAATCGGTACAGTTTAGTTTAAGGTGGCGCAGGTCAATAATCCGTTGTTAGTTTTTCTCTATAAAATTCCTAATAGTACTTCTCATTATATTAGCTATTATATTAGCAAAAAAACATGTGATACACTTTCTTAATTACGTCTTCTGAGATCTGTGCAACAAAAGAAAGTTTATGAAAATCGGTCCAGAAATAAAAATTTTAAGGGGGTGGTAAGTCCTTATCTTAGATGCACTGTATATATCATCTAAACTCCATAGTTCTCTTTGCGATCGAGATCCCCACACTCATCTTCCAAGAACAACTGACTCTCGTTGGTAGACTAACAATAATAATAACATTGATTGTCTAGCGTATGCAACTAACACTCATATAAATATATTCGCTCCATAGTTTTTTCAATGTAGTGGCATTCAATTCTGGTAAGATATATCATCAGCTGCACTAGAATCCCTAATTTTCATAAATAGGAACATATATCGCCATCATATTCCATTCAGTGTGGCTTTGCTTTCATATATTTATTTCACCAACAAACTTTCGGTCCAACCTTATATATTTCATTTACAAAAGACAAGTCTACTGTTCGTATGCTGGCATTTCGGCAATTATTCGCATCCTCTGTTGGAGTATTGTATTAGTTTGAAATGAACCATTCACGAAACTTTTGTGCCAGCGACATGTGTCATAACTTAATTGCATGCATTTTAATTAAAATATTAACAAGCAAAAATAGAATTTGTTATGTTATTTGTGAGAGTT
Source organism: Cosmopolites sordidus (assembly GCA_031761425.1). NCBI lineage: Eukaryota > Metazoa > Arthropoda > Insecta > Coleoptera > Curculionidae > Cosmopolites > Cosmopolites sordidus. Next base: position 107,306 of record JARFXV010001075.1, on the reverse strand, counting down.
AAAATGTCCCGACAGTTACTAGCTGTTTTTAATTATTTAAAATATACTTTAAAGCCGATTATTGCAAGATGGAATAAAACTCTTTTAGCATTTATAAATAACGCCAGTTTTGTTATGTCCTGTTGCGTGCTTTTTTATATATTTATTTGTTTTAATAAGAACTTGACTTACGTTACAGATTCAATCGCAATCTAATCCTTGTGAAAGCGTCATTAAAAATAATAACTATTTCCTTCTAAATATATTCTAAACACCCTATGGAAATTTCCCTTTTAGCCCATAAAATGAATTTTTAAGATTTGTCTGTTCCTAAGGTCATCTATTACTAACACACTATGGCAAAATTATTTTTGTTTTTTAATTGTATTTTGTTTGAATCGATTGAAAGTAATTTTATGTAAATATAAGTTATTTTGTTCAAGACCCACGATGTAATTAATTCGAAAATTTTATTTTTCTAACAAAAAATTATTGGAGATATTTCCTCAGTCAGTTCAAGCTAGTTTCATTGCATTTAAGAGGTAAATATTGTTGATCACTTTTAAACAAATTTGCCAGTTTGAGTATCCACTCTTCAGCCGATTCCGAAATCTGCTTACCAGTTGGTTTTATGATTTAGTAAATCACGGTTCTTAGAAATCATTAATTCGCTGAAGAAACCCTATAAACATAGGTATATTCACCATTTCCTTCGTATCCATTTTTAACTATTAATGTATGTACATATTCAGTTCACACCCTTGCCGTTATTAGTATATGCGAACGTCCGCCCTAAAATGGGGAGGCATATTATGATTACCTTCGCCTTCTAAAAACATCGATTTATAAATCGTTCACCGACGTTCAGTCCAACATGGACTGACACGAAGCCTAGAAGGTCAAAAACCGGCATCTGGATACTTGCTGACGTACTGTCCAACAGCTGAGAGAACTAGTATATATATACATATATATATGTGTGTGTGTGTGTGTGTGTGTGCGTGTGTGTGTGTAGTGTTAGGTTTTCTTGGACTGCGTCCAATGAGACAACAGTAGCTGAGTGTCATCACACACCCAACCGTTGGGTTCCACAATCTCAAGTGGAACACACAACAACCTACGTCTCCATCTAAATGAACACTTTTGTTGGTTGCTTGACCGGGAAGGAGCCCCACCTATCCCTTCAACTGGATGACATATGTTTCGTCTCTCGAGGTTCAGACTCTTCAGGGCGCCGACATATACCATACCATCAAGAATAGGGAGACCCTATCCACAGCCAACAACCCATTTTTTCGCCGACTTCCCGTTGGATGGCGTATATATATATAGTGTTAGATTTTCTTGGACTGTGGCCAATGAGATTGCAGTAGCTGAGTATCATCACACACCAAACCGTTGGGTTTCACAATCTCATTTAGAACACACAACAACCTGCATCTCCGCCTAAATGAACACTTTTGTTAGTTGCTTGACAGGGAAGGAGCCCCACCCATCCGTTCAACTGGATAACATATGTTTCGTCTTTCGAGGTTCAGACTCTTCAGGGGGCCGACATATACCATACCATCAAGAATAGGGAGGCCCTATCCACGACCAACAATCCATGTTTTCACCGACCTCCCGTCGCATGGTGTATATATGTAGTGTTAGATTTTCTTGGACTGCGTAAAGTAAGGACTAGATCTGTAATACAGGAGTGGCGTGAAAAAAAGTCGGCCCTGAATATTGATCAGCCCATTAAACTGGGGAGAACCCCCTGAAGTCTTCAGACATGCATTGAGGATGCCAAGTGTGACCTTGGCGAAACGTCTGCACGTTCCCAACAAACGGGACACAAACGATCGGATGTACTCCCGGGCTAATAGTCTTGCATATTCTTCCATCCGCGAAACACTACGAACTAACATATATATTTTAAACTAAGGGATACTTTGACTCTGGTCTCTTACTGGTTTAGAATCCCATCAAATGGAGACATCTCAATATGACATATCTGCAGATCGTCACTGAAGCAATATTTTAGAGCTAAATAACGATTTATTACCGAGGGTATGCAGGCGTAACAATTAGAGCAGTAATACTAGCTAAAGAGAATTATATCGAATAAATATTTCCTACAGGGTTCCTCCCAAACACAAGTTAGAATGTTTATTTTTGCGATATTTATTTTTACGTTCCAATCAAATTTTGTTAGAGGAATTGTTCGTTTTTGTATAGATTTTAGAGACGCCTAATATATATCAGGTCCTGTTCAATAAATTTGGTGAGGCCAGAAAAATTTCTATTTTATGAAGGGATTTGCAGATTGTGGGCTACAATATGGTGGGGGGTACCGCTGGGGAGGAGGAACGACGTGTGGCTGGCGGGTATTTGGCAGGTATTTAAGAACAAACTCAGTGAGTCCTGCCCGTGACATATGAATGTGAAATTTCGACACTCACATCGGAATTAATTCAAAAACTACGCTTAGCACAGAAAGGAATCGAAAGATGTATGTTGGGTATTACAAGACGGGACAGAAAGCCCTAAACATGGATCAGGAAACAAACGAAAGTATGTGACATAATTAGAAGGGTAAAGGATTTGAAACGGAAGTGGGTATGCGATCTAGCGAAGCGAATGGATGACAGGTGTAACAAGGTAATCCTGTAGTGGATATCGCTTGATCGCAATTGTCTACGAAGAAGATCGAAAGCACGATGGACAGATGATATCGTTGTGACAAGTATATATTTGTCCTGAATGGCAGAGGAAAGCTCAGAATCACGAGAGTTGGAACCGCATCGAAGAGGTTTTCATCCTGCAGTGGATCGATACAAGGTAATGATGATGATGAAAAATGTTTATGTATTTTAACAAAAGTTTAGGGTTGGATTATAGTTAAAAAATATTTCTAGATATTTGTTTTAACATAAAATGGAAAATAAGGTAGGTATTACAAATAAGTTTATTACAGGAAGTGTATGTGAGTGACGGTGTGTCATGTCGTATAGTCGTATAGTCGTATACTTCTCACTCGTCCTATAGAAAAATGAATTAATTCTGGCTTTAGCTTCATGGTTGTGTTTACTTGGGACTGTTATTTTTTACAACACAACATAAAAAAAACGAAACTATCCAATGTACTAACAAAAAGAAATTAAATGAATTTTGGTGATATAGATCTTTTTATAAATTAAAGTGATGACGCACGCCTTTCGTGTGAAATGAAGCATTTACTTATCTTTTATAAGTATCTCTATTTATTTTAGATTATCTAATTAGATAGACTATCTTAGACTCTCTGCCAACGGCCAAACGGCCAAAACTTTCTATGTGATCTAAAATTTGTTGATTATTACTCTAGAAATCAGAAATATTTATATTAACTGGCATATATATCACACAGATCATACAGAAGAGATATTGGATTTTAATATTTTTTAAGTAAACATAGAGAGTATTCTCTATATTTACCCGAAAAATATAGAAATGTAGTAGTTACCCGATAAAATAGGAAGATGTTCAAAGCGAAGATTTAATAATGAAATATGATCCGATTAGCTTTACAGAAAATCTTAAGGAAACTAGCTGTTTGCACTTTTTTTCTGATTTGCCAATATTTGCTACTCAGTTTTAAAAGTCTCATTTTAGAATATAACTGTATGAAATGTATCAACTGACAGAGATTGACTCTCTCCTATAGTATCTATATTAACAAAAAAATGTTATCCCAGGATTGGGAAGTCTAATTAATATTGGTTAATTTATTTCAAAGAAAGGATTAAGGGTCACACAGTCCTTTTATTTAAATCAAATAGTCTGAGAATAATAACTAGAATATTTTTCTTATTATATAAGGGGTCTTTCAAATTTAACCGTTTTTTAAATTCTTCACTAAAACACCGATGGCATTGTGAATTTACCTAGATCTAGTCTTATTTCAGAAATGGAATATTTTATAAAATATTGAGTCGTACACAATACAACAACGCATTAAAATTGTTCAATTATTTTATGAAAATGTGCATTTAGTGGAAAATGTTTTTAGAATATAACGTGACATTTACGGTTTGCGCACTCATCCATCCGCAAACACTATCTATCGAATTGTTCAAAAATTTCAAGAAACTGGTTCAATGGAATATAAAAGAAGAGCAATATATAGTCGTGGTCGTTTACAAGAGCATACTGATTTGGTACGTAAAAGAAAGTGTTGTTAAAGAACCAGAAATTTTCATTAAACAACGTTCACAACAATTTGGACTCCAGTGAATCCACAATTTGGCGTATTTTATGAAATAATTTAGCTTTGAAGGTAAGGCAGGTTCAAATAATACAGAAAGATCCTGTATTTGTCAACTGGGTCAAATAACAAACAAAAGATTTTTTTAAAAAAATTATCTAATAAAATACATTTTGAAGTTGGTGGCTATGTTAATAAACAAAATTGCCACATTTGTGGTGAGGAAAATCCACGATTGATTCATGAGAATCCTGAACGAGTCACTGTTTGGTGTACATTATGGTCAGAATGCTATAGAATGCCTTTCAGAATGCTGCTGGTGAAACTGTAACTGTGAATGCTGATCGATATCGTAAGATAATAACTGTATAGATGGCGCTGCACCTCACTCTGCTAATGAAACAATTGATTAATTGAAAGAAAAAGATCCTGGACGAGATCATGTGATTCTACACCGTTGGACTATTTTCTTTGGGGTTACGTGAAAAGCCAGATCTATAAAAACAATTCATAATTGATTCCTGAACTCAAAGATTACATTTTTGAGTCATTCATGAAATAAAGTCATGGTTATGCCAAAATGTCATCCAAAATTTTGACAAAAAAAGGGTGGATGTCTGTGGAGTTGCAAGAGGTAGTCATTTGGCAGATATTGTTTTTGGTGTCTAAATGTCATACACTATGCTTCAATTATCAATGAAAAGTTTTTTAAAATCAATGCAAATTATGTGTTTTATTTGAGAATAATAACAACCACTCAATTTGAAAGACCCTTTACAATTAAATTACATCAGAGTCGTACAAAATGCCTAGAAAAAAACTATTATTGCATGCAATTTTATTTGACTCACGAATATAAATTTTAAATATGTATATAACTAATTTGCGCTAATATTAATTACTTTAGATAATGAGTATAATATTAATATGTTAGTATTACATAATACATTAATTTTAATAATTAATAGTTATATGCAAACATTTATAGTAAAATGGTTTTAATTGATACTAATAACATATAATATATATATATAATTTGGAAGTATTATAAATTTGTTGAAATATAACTCCCTTACAATATAATATTTATAAATGCCAAATCCTACTACACAAGATTTGCTGCGACATGAGTTCTTCTCTAGCCATTTGTTTTACAACTTCGAATATATGCCTCTCCTAATTTGTTCCAGCGATCTTTGTTTTGTACCATTTAGTTTTAGTTTAGTCTACTTGTTCTTTTAAGATCATCGCTCTATCTAATTGGGACCCGTCTGCTTGACTTGTACCCCTATATGGTCTCCAATTTAGGATAGCAAAATTACACTTTTCATCCCTCCGTCTTGAATTGTATCCTGCAGAATTTCACTTTAACTTTGTGACGTATCTCTTGCTTTTTTTTGCTCTTCATTCATTTCTGTTTCCCGGTCAAATAATTTTAACACATCGGTGAATAAGTCCCCGGTCAGATAAATGAAACACCCTTTTTTTTGGAAATTCCGACTTTATTCATCAAAATATTCCCGTTGAAAATTTAAAAAAAAAAATTCAACGTTTTTTAGCATTTCTACATCTTTCTTATAGAACGATTGGTCGTTGCCTTCAAAATATACTTCAGTTTCGACAATTACCTCTTCATTCGAGCGAAATTTCTTTCCAGCCAACATTTTTTTTGAGATCTGAGAACAGGAAATAGTTGCTGGGGGCCAGAATTGGATAATGTGCTGAATGAGGAAGTAATTTGACTTGTGACATGGTTCATTGTCTTGGTGAAACAGCACTTTTTTGTTCATTTGAGGAGTTTTTTGAAAAGGACGATCGCGTCCTTTTCAAATGCACCAATAATGCTATGTAATATTCGCTATTGATGGTTTTACCTTTCTCGAGACAATCAATGAACAATATTCCATGCGCATCCCAAAATGCAGAGGTCATAACCTTTCCTGCCGATCGTTTTGTTTTTGGCCGCTTTGGACAGCTTTCACCGGCGGCTGTCCACTCAGCTGACTGCCGATTTGACTTTGTAGTGTAGTGATGGATCCATATTTCATCCATTATCACATACCGCAAAAAAAATCCTTTTTAGTTCGTTTAAATAGCTCCAAACATTGCTCAGAATCATCAATACGTTATTTTTAATTCACAATGAGCGAAGGCACTACCCTTTTCGATAGCAGTATATACATTTCATAATGTTCATGCAAAATGGCCTAAACACTTCTTTTCAATATTTTCATGATATTATATCTCCTACAGTTTTACTTTATGGTTTTGCGAAATAATTTTGTGATTTTTTCTGGTGTCTGGTGTAACCACCTGATTTGGGCGTCCAGAGCGTTCAGCATCATTAGTGCTTGTACGGTCAAGTTTGAATTTAGCATAACAACCAATTATAATTGGAGCAGAGACCGGGTAATGTTTATCAAGCCATTGTTTGGCTTCAACGAAATTTTACTTCATCAAAAAGCAATGCTTAATTAACACACGAAATTCTTCTTTTTTTTTCATGGTTTTGAAAATAATAAAAGTAGCGTCACTTAAAGCACAACAACTCAGAAACTAGTTTAGACAGATTGTCATAAAATTTTGACACATGCCACGTGAAGGTTGGCACAATCGGTCACTGGTAAGGATTCTTCGTAAGTCTATATGCCAGACTGGGAACTTATTGACCTATGCGATATTTCTAACATTGCTTTTTCCAGGAATCTTTGTATTTAGAATTCGAATTTAGTGCAGGTTAGCCCTAGTAAATATCGATTCCTGACAGAAGTAGGTCACAATTGCAAAAATCCATTTATAAGTATATTGTTATTTATGAGTACATAAGTATTTAGAAGTTGTTTTAAGTATAAATACTCGTGCAACCACCCCGAAGTACTATATTTATGTTATCTTTCTTAGTTTTTTCATACCTACTAATATTTTGACAATGCTTTAGCCAGTTGGTTGGTCATAGCTTGCAGTTCACCAAATTGTTTATCGATTAGAATTATATTATCCGCCAACGTGACATAACTTAGTATATACCGTTGATAATAGGTCTGCTCTAGCATCAATTTCTGACGGTTTGAAACCAGTTTGTGGATTAATTAATTGCGCATGTACGTCGCTAAACTTAGTTACAAACGGTTTGAAATTTTGTTTCTGCTAGAACGCTTATTTTGATTGACATTTCTCTACGTCGTCGAGTCAAAGAATATTGACGTATACGAATCGTATCTATACCTAAATATTCTTTGGTTAAATCCTGTTTGTTTATATTTTTATTTGAAAATAGTAAAGCGAACAACGTAGTTTTATATCATAAAAATAATAAAGTTGGTTAAAATGGATAATATTGATGTTAATGGTGAGTGTTTTACCACATTTACTGTAATTTTCTTTAAATATACGATTTTATATTTATAGATATCTCAGAATTTGTTATAATTTCGCCCCCATCCAACACAAGCAGTGTGTCTGTAATCGTACAGCAGTATTCTTCTGTGCCGGCTGTACCCATACAGTCGGGGCTTTCTAATACAAAACCTTTATACTGGAAGCGGAAGGAAATATATAATTTTAAATTTGATGCAGAAATTAATGTCACGTTTAGGAAAAAATTATATACCCAAAAATTTTTCGGGGCTCATCAAGCATTATAACAACTAAATCATCTAATGAAGAAAGTTTGGGAGTTGCAAGTGAAATTGAAAATGTTGATACAGACTACAAAGTATAAAAAGGATGTAACTATTGAACAAATGTTTTTAGATAGGAAGCACTATTAAGAAGAAAAACTGGAGCTAGAAAAATACAAAATAGAGCAACTTTTGCAGATTGAGGGAGAGAGAAGTTAGAATGTACAAGAAGGAATGAATTATTACATAGAAGAAATTAGTAAAAAGACTAATTCTAATATTAATTAACTTATGTAAATGTCATGTTTTTATTAGTTTTCGTTTTGTATTATATATTAGATGTATGTAAAAAGGACTTCAAAATTAGAAACTAGGTTATCAAATGTTTTTTCTTTTATCTGAAAATATTTAATAATGTTACATTACTTAATATAAAATATTTGTTGGCAAGACTTAAGTACACAATAAGACATACAGTCAACATGAAAATTATATTTAAATTTAGACGAAATAATACATAAGAAAATTATACACTAGGTAATTAGAAAGTCAAACCATTCAAAAGAAGTTTGTGTTTGGAAGTCTTCTAAAGGAGCTTTTAATTATAATTTCTATGCTGTTTTTAAAAATCAATCCTATTTGACCTTAAAGTACCCAAAATATAACAATATTAATGTTATCTTAGAACTTTTCAAGCTACAAAATTTCTGTGAACAGCAACATCCTTATTGATATTTTGATTGTCCTCCTCCTACTTATTAATTACAAGTAAAAGAGAGTTTTCTATGTTTGGTAGAACTTCATCAAAGAGAAATTCATCTCTTATAGATAAATTGTGTAGTACACTGCAGGTCTGAATGAAATGCACTATATCAATATTTTTTATATTAATGTAGTACAGCTGGCGCCATTTCCGTTTCAGTAAGCCAAAACAGTGTTCAATAACATAATAGGTTGTGGATAACTTTGATTTGAAATTTGTTTATATGGCTGTAAGGCTATCTTTAAATATGATTAATAAGTTCTTCATGCAAGGATACCCACTATCCCGGAAAAAAAAATCGTGACACCTATCCACCATTTCTGCACATAGAGGTGAATTCCTAAAAACCCTTTTGTCCCAAACAGAGCCAGGATATCCAATAAAAATATCTCTTATCCTCAAATTATGATGAAGTACGAAAGGTATCAAAAATGGAATATGAATATTATTTGAAATAGATTTAGTAAAAGTTATAAATCTTCCTCATTGAAGCCACCTGGATGGAGTAAAAATATTTTCTATTTAAATATGAGTCTGGATCGAGAGTAGGCTTATCAATTTTTATATGCGGACCGTCAATAACACCAATCACACCTAGAAATCCCTTTTTCCTGAAATGCCTGTGGAAATGTTATAAAACACAAAAACTAAATAGTCTCAAAGTTTGCAATTTATTGATGTTAACTCAGCAAAGCAATAAAAATATAAAATAAATTAAGAAATCAGCTCCTACATAACCAAACAATCCAAAGTCAAAATAAATCAACGAACATTTCCAACTATTGCGCATGTCACAAACTAAATTGAACGGTTTGAAACTAGTTTGCAAACTGGATTTTATTGTCGCTGGAACATCTGACTGGTAGTCGGAATACCGGATTTAATTTACTAGACCGCGTACATTCGTCTGCCCAAACTCCGGACGATTTGGAACCGTTTGAAATCGTTGCTAGAACAAACCTAATATATCCAATCCAATGATCTAAATATGTCGTACCCCTTTATATGATTGGCTTGTTTTTTTGTGCTAGTTCTATTGAACATGTCTAGGATTTTTTTGCATTTTCATAGATATTATGAATGAGTTGTCTGTTGCGTGAGTTTATTTTATAATTTATCATGGCCTTTTCCACTACCTACAATCCATTTAGTACATTATCGTGATCGATAAAAGCATGCACAATGACAACTGATATTCATTCTTTTTTTATAAGAATTTTTATCATGAGAAAATGTTTCGATGTACTATGTGTTCCAGCTGGGATCAGTCACATGTATCGATTTTCAATATTAGATGGTTGGTGGTAACCCCAATAATAATATAATACTTACACACTTGTATTCGGACAGTATGGACATACGTCGCGCGATATAACTATGGTCTCCTATATATTGGGTGTGGGTATAAATCAACATAAATTTATGTGAAAATATCCAAATCGTTCGTTGACTCATAAAATGACAATTTATAATTATTAATTCACAGTAATTTCAAGAATTCGGAACGGTTGATGATACGCTATATATTAGATGCTTAAAAATAGTACGATACCCTGAAAATATTGCACGTGTGGAGCAAAGTGTGTAGGATTTTCAAGAAACGTCGATTTGATGACGTGCTGTAAAATGGGAATTTTCCCTCGCTGTTAACGCCGAATTTTGAGAAGTGACTAGCACATGTTTCCCCCTAAGATTCAAATTGTTCAAGACCGTTTACATACAAATTGAATACTCTAATGCCATCATAAACCACTTTTATCAAGTTGACAATTTTCATTTTCATTTAAGTGATCAAGTGAATAACAGAATAGACGTTTCTGCGCAAGAGATAATTTCTGCCACATTCATCAAAACCTTTACATTTAGTTAAAATTATAGTAGGATGTGGTATTTATGTTCGAAACATCATTGAACCATATTTTTTTTGAATACAATATAGGAAACGCAGTTACAGTGAAAGTTCAACAGTATAGACACTGATTCTAAACTTTTTTGTTTCACTAAGATGGTAGGTACACCTCATGTGACACACACAGGATACACAGCACACACCTCATGTGAAGCAATCAACATTTTGAAGAACATTTTTTCTAGATGCTTAATCGAAATGAACATATTTTGCGGCCGCCTAGAATGCCTGACTTGACGTTTTGGGATTATTTTCTATACAGATTCTACTCGGAAAAGATTTACATAAATAACCCTCAAACCACATAACAGTTCAAAGACAATATCCGTGCTAAAATCGCACTTTCTTAAACTTCCCAACGCTCGTTTCGACTTAAATTAAATAATCTCCTGATGATGCTAACACGGTTAGCGAAACGAGTGGCGAGAAGTTTAGAAAAGTGATTTGGTGTTTAGTGGTAAATCTCTTCGAGTTTAGTGTTTCACCGAAGAATTGAACAATTAATTGTTTGTTAATTAAAATAAATGTCTGAATGACTGTGGCGTGTTCATATATCTTTTTCTTTTTTTTTGGGTTTTTCGCCACGATCTAAACCTCAAAAAATATCAAAAATATTTGTTCTTATGTAAATAAAGAATCACTAGGTAAAAAACAAAAAACCAAACGGAGACAAATTTCTCAGTAATTCTTTTCTGTAATAAATTTGCCTAACGAACAAAATTTTAAAAATATAAAAATGTTCTAATATAAATGCAAACTTTTGAACGTTAACGTTTCGGGATGCCTTCCCCCCCCGTTTTCAAAACAAACCTTATTAACCGAAATTATATTAATTTATATATATATCTATATATATATATATATATATATATAATAAGCTATGTATAATAAGCTTATATATATAAAGTTAGGAAGTAAATATATTTTTTTGTGTATGTCAATGATACACTGACAATAATTATTATAATATGTATTATACATTATTGTAAATGAAAGTATCATTGACATACACAAAAAACATATTTACTTCCTATCTTTGCGTTATATATAGATATTAATATAATTTATTTTTTAGATTCGTTTTGAAAATTGGGGAGGAAGACCTCCCGAAACATTAACGCTCAAAAATTTGTGTTTATTTTAGAACATTTTATATTAATTTGTCTCCCGTTTGCTTGTTGAAATTTGTCTCCGAGAGTTATTTTGCTTTTTACCCAGTGATTCTTTATTTACAGAACAGATATTGTTTAAGTATTAGATCGTGGCGAAAAAACTAAAAAAAAAATTAAAATAGTACTAAATTTCCTGTCGAATTCAAATAGAATTAATTCATTTTGAATGATCTGTAATATGCCATTAAGGCATATACGTTTATCACCCCGCTGCTAACGATGTGCCTAGGTTTCACCACTATTGCCTAGAATATTATCACTCCATAACTAAAGGTATAAACAAACTTTATAATTAGAGGCATCTAGCTACAAATTTTCTGCAAACAGGCCAATTTAAACTATTCGTTTGGATATTTTTATTTTACGCGTTTAATTGGACTCTAGATAACATGATTATAATAGTAGATCCAGGTTTAACAAGCACCGTTTTCGAATTATCCTCATTTTCTATCAAAATATTACGAGATTTTAAAGCAAGTTTTTTTCTCAGGCAAAATTAGCTTTACGGAAAAAGATAAAAAAGCATCACTTTGGTTTTAAAGTATGGGAATACAAATTATAATTCACATGTTGCGGTTTTATGTAAATACAAATTTAAATTGCATAACTATACAATGCGACCGATGAATAAATATAAATAAATAACATTAGGAAAACCTCCAGAAAACAAGACTACAAAAATTAAAGAATAATTGGACCGTGTTATTAAAAATTAAATTGATATTGCTTGGGAAAAAAAAACTGGAGGAAAGTAATTCAGAAAACTGAAAAGAAAAACAAAAAACTACCGATGACATAGATGGATCGATCTATACGGGTTCGATTTTCGAACACACAAAAGTTTATGAACATCGAATTAGGAAAATTATGGCAGTTGGAAAAATTTACTTGGTATGATTTATTATCAATATATTTTTTTATAATAGGCTGGTTTTTTAAAAATAATTGTCATACAGTGATAAAATAATGTCATAGAGAAAGTATGTGCAAAATTACATATATGGACAAAATAAAACACTAGTCTATTTTTAAAAAAACGGTGTCGTTAGCGCATTGCTTTCTTACCCAAAAAGTGCCCAAAAGGTTCGTTAGAAGAGTTAGAGAGAAAAGTTCGTTCATAGAATTCGTTCTATGATTTCGGTAGTTTTCTGACAATTATACTTCCTTCTTTAATCTTAAATGTGTACTTTATAAACGGTCAAATAATATCATGTCACTTTTAAAACAAATTAGAGTGTTTTAGACGAAAAAAGAACATGACAAAATGACATACAGTACTTATGGATAAATCGACATATAACATAGAATTCATGTTATATTTAATTTCAGATTACTGTTAAAACATACCTAGGGACTACAAAAGGAAGACAAATCGACAATCATGCATTGGCATCAAAGAAGCCATTAAAGTTGTGAAAGAAAAAAAAATGTCTGCTTTAAAAACTTTCAGTGTCCCGAAATCTAATTTGAAGCATCACACATTGAGTCTGAATAAACCATTAACACCTTATACTAGAGATTTGGGAAGATTTAAGATAACATTCCCACCTAGATGAATCCGAACTTTCCATTATTCAAAGGCCCTAGAAAATCTTGGCAATGGCCGGTAGAAAGCAGGTGGGATACCTTACCAGTCCTGAACATGGAACTAATTTGACCATGGTTTGTTGTATGAATGCTTCCGGTTCATATATTCCTCCATGCATGATTTTCCCTGGGAAGAATATGGCAAATGAACTAATAGATGAAGCACCCATTGAGACATTTGGAATCGCTCGATAGTCTGGATGGATGACTGTTGACGTTTTCGTTAAATAGCTTCATCATTTTCAATCCCATGCGAACGCAAGTGTGAAAGAAAATGTGTTGCTTATCGTTAATGGTCACGAAAGCCATAAAAGTAATGAATGTTTGTCATATGCCAAAGGCAATGGCAAGTTATTTTGCGCTTTTCGCCACACTGCACTCACTACATGCAGCCACTCGACGTGTATTTTTATGGACCGTTGGAATCATATTTTAACCAAGAAACATCAAAATAACTGAAAGCTCACTCAGGTCGTGCGGTGACACACTTAAAGATTGGAGGTCTAATCAATCAAGCCTATGTAAAAACTGCAACTGTACAGAACGCATCCAATGTGTTTAGAAGCAATATTAACAGGTCACTGGCCTGTTAATATTGATATTTTTCCAGACCACTTATTTGAACCAGTACTAACAACAGAATTCAACATCAGATCACATAGCCTACTCAAAGCACTACTCCAAAATTACCTGGCATAACTGAAAACTCATTACCTACTTCCGTGGAAACTCGAATGCCTTCTAGAACTTCAACAACAACCAACACCAGTCACGAAATACCTAGAACTCCTCATGATTATTTGCCTGCTCCGTCAGAAACTCTCTCCTCTTCCAAAAGGAAAGTTTGTCAGTGGAAATTCAAAAAGAAAATCTGAAAATCGTAATTATTTCTTCCTACTGGCTTCAAATCGTAGTAGGGAAGATATTAAAGATCGTCAGTCAATTAAAAATTCCACTGAAAAAAGAAAACACAAAGTAACTAAAGCTCTTTTCGGCGATAAAAATGACGCAGACAATAAAGTTTATGCAATTAATAGCCATACAGACGAAGAAGATTACCTGTGCATATAGTGCAATGACCTGTTTTCACGGTCTAAACCCAGCGATGCATGCTATGTTTTCTATGGGTACACACATGATGTGCGGATTTGTGAAAGAAAACAAAAATATGTGTAAGTGAAATGTGCGTTTTATAACAATAAATAATTCCATGTTTCATTATGTCAAAAAAATTGAAATGTTTATATTTGATATATGATTTTTCTGTTAAAATTTCTTTTCAATATTAATGATTACCGCAGTTAATAAACCAAATATGATTATAGGATATTAAAAATTATAGGATTATAAAATCCAGAATTCTATTTTTAAAAATATAACTTTTATGGGATCTGAACAAAACCTTATTTCGTTTTGTACCTACTTCCTCTATGTATTAAAGGAAACGCTTAGTTAAAAAGCATTTAAATTCTAATGTTCAATATTTTATTCAACTTTATTTACGGTTTCGTTGGTTAGTTAATTTCAATTAGACTAGACTTCTATTTAGCAACTACACCTACAGTTTAATATGAACTTCGAACCGCAGATATCAGATATCGATTAACTTATACGGGCTTTCAACCCTTAGTCTGGTGCTTACCCTTTATGTGGTGTATAAAACATGCAGACTTGTGAGTGACCAACCGTGGAAAAACTCTCAGAATACATCTGACGTTACCCAGCTTTGAACTGGCATGAGTGATTACTTGCCGAACTTTACACTCTTGTTTAGAAACTTTCACCAACATCTACGCTGTGAGGGGGTTCTTAGAAAACACGCCCCCGCAGCTGGCCATATATGTTTTGACAACAAGATGTTCCCACTCAAATTATTCATTTCCCGAAGAGTAAACCATTCAAACAGTTTATTGTAACTGCAAACCAATAAAGAAAGTTCGAAAAAAAAACTTAAAAATAATCATTATTAACTGCTTTAAATCAAACGCCTTCATGTTTACAGTTAAATGTTGATTATTTTTATTTAAAAAGTACTACTCAGTATGTACACATGTAGCAAATCCCAAATCAAAATAGGTATTCGCGAGGCAAAGGAAATATGCGACGCGAGACATATTAAACGCTCAGTACCCATCAAATCAGCGTTTAAAACTAATTACCGATAGGCTCGGTCGCAGGGAATCTACGTCCAAATCGTATGTTTTAGAAATCAGTTAAACCCCCGAATTCTGGCAACCAACAAAGCATGTAAGGCCAACGACGAGATGAATGGACGTGGCGTACGGTCAGTGGATGTAAACGTACGACCAACGAAGTAAAAATTGTGGCGAGAGGATGGAATTTTTATCCGCATTATTTGGTGTAATGGGTCGATAGTCGTTCTTCTATATTTGGAGATTTAAATTTTTAATAATATCCTAAAATGAGTTAGAGGAAAGAAACTGAACGGAAATAAAGTATAGTGTTTTGCTTTGAAAAAATTTTTACTGTGATAAATACTGGAGGGGTGGAGCCCCAACGCTCTCCCTCACGAGCCGCCACTGATTCACAGTTCTCTTTTACTAGGTACGTGGCCAGTCATATCACATAATCACCGAATATCTTTCTTGTCAAAATCAGAATTCACTGCAAAATTTAAATATGCTACGACTCGTTCAGTATTATAAGGTACCACTTTTGTATACTGCAACTGTACAGTAGAAACTTTGTAATAAATTTCCCCCTTACATTAAAGTCATACGACGCGCGTTTCGCTAACCAAATTAGCATAATTAGGAAATGATTGAAAATATTTTAATCATCTCCTCGTGATGCTAGTTTTATTATGGAGCCTGTATCGAGTTACTCAAGACCTTTAGTGTCGAATGGAAAACTTATTAAAAGTTTAAATTTTATTTCAAAGCTTCGAAGATCAAAATTATCGATTAGAATCGTATTGGTACCTTAAATGCCAAGGTAAAAAAAAATCAGCCAGAATGCTATAAAAAATAACAGTTACAATGAAATACTTTGGAGTTTTGCCAAGAAAATGTTATGCCGATAGGAAATACGTTTTGGCAACAAGAAGAATAGATTTCATTCGGAAAAAAGAAATGCAATATGCATCGCTGAAATACACCATAAAAAAGATACCAGACGAAAACACGATTAATAGAAAATGGAAAATAACAAAGGAATACGAGGGTTGCTATTTATGTATCCGGAATAATAAATAAAAACAAATATTCAACATTGAATGTTTTAATGTTTTTCTCCACGATGATCGATACGCTTTTGCATTCGTTTGAACCAATTTTCATAGCATTTTTGCCATTCCTATTGAGGTATCTCTCAAACATACTTTTTGGATGCATCAACCGCTTCTTCTGGCATTAAAAATCGTTAACTACGTAGTTTATTCTTCATGGACAGGAACAAAAAGAAAACATTGAATCCCAAATCCGGACTGTACAGCGGATGACCCATTAATTCGATGTTTTGAGCGATCAAATATTGAGTTGTCCGGTCTGATGCGTGAGAGCTCTCGTTGTCATGATGAAGAATGATCATTCGTCCCTGGTTGTTTTTTCATATTTCTTCAAAGCCTGCTAGCAAACAAATACTTGTGCACCATTCAGAACTGACCGTTCTACGATTCTATAGTGGCACTGTAGCCACACGCCCATTTATCATAAAAAAAACAGGCGACCATTTACTTCTAAGTGCTTCTTGTGCTCCTTGCCAACTTCTGTTGGGTTTGTTAACTTTCGGGCTCATACGGATAGGTCCAAGATTCATCACCTGTGTAGATGTGGACACATGACTTTTGAAGCGCTACGATTGTATTTCTTGAGCATTTCCTTGCACCAATCAACACGAACCTTTTTTGAGCGATTGTCAAATTATGAGAAATTCAACACGCACAAATTTTTTTCACGGCTAAATGCTCATGTAAAATATGTGTATGCTTGTCATACTAATGCGCAGGGATGCTTCAATCTCACGGTATGTTACATGACTTTATCTTACTTTATCAGTTCGCACACAGTATCGATGTTTTTTGGCAGAACAGAACATGCAATTTTGGACGACTTTTTTAATTTCTTTCGTGAGTGACGGTCACGATTGAAGTCACTAAACTAGTATTAAACAGTGGTTTTAGATGGTGTTTCATCGCCAAAGGTGAAGGTGAGTTGATCGATACACTGCTGTTGAGATAATTCATGTCGTAAGTCGTAATAAATCATTACACGAAAATTCTCACTAGATAATTTAATTTTTTTGATTGAGATGAAATGTCACTACACAACACAACCAAACAAAAATCAATAAACAACATAAATAGCGTCCGTATTTCAAGACGTTCTGAGTACGTATAGAGCAACAATCTTAAACTTTACGATGTATATGCCAGATGGGGCTTAGCAACACCATTTTGGGCAATTCCGGATATATAAATAGCAACGCTCATATTATAGGATGTAAGGGAAATAACTTTCGAACATTTGATTAACTTTTTTTTTTCATTTGAAAGAAAACAAACAATTAATCATTTAAGTAATATCTGAATGATTGTGGCGTGTTCATAGATTGTTTTTCCTTTATTTGGGGTTTTCGTCACGATCGAAAGCTCAAAAAATATAAAAAATATCTGTTCTTATGTAAATAGATTTATAAATTTACATCAGAATAGATATTTTTAATATTTTTTGAGTTTTAGATCGTGGCGAAAAACCCAAATAAAGAAAAAAATAAATTAATGATTTGTCTCTAAATTAGTTGTGAATCACTTAAAACGTGTTACAGTGTGAAAAATTAGTGTTAGTAATTTCAACTTTGATATTAAACGAAAATAATGTGTAAGATTTCGTTTTAATTTTGTAACAAAACAAACCAAATTTATACTGAAACATACGGAATAAATGGCTATAAAAATATTACATTTTATTTTTAAATAAGACCTAAGCGGACAATGAAATAAAAATCTGAATTTTCTTAATGATATAGGACGTTGCCAATTGTGGAACATTTTAAAAACCTCTGAATTGTTTCGGTGGATATGGTTTCTCTTTGGATACATGTTTTAAGTAATCTTTTTGTTCAAAGTTTATTGATTAATATATTTGTTGGTTCAATTTTCACTGTTTTCAAAATAATGCCAACATACTGCTTACCTTTTATTGTATCATTGTACTAAACAGTATAATCCATAAGTAATAATTCATAAAAATCCATAAAAAATAAATAAACGGTGAAACGGTTATTATTTTAATATATTAAAACCTTTTAGAGTTTTCTGGTTTCCAACTTTATGCAAATTCTTTACATTAGGTAATTTTATTATAAATTATTAAAAAAGTTGAGGAACCATTGAGGATGAGATGAATGAATTAATTGTGCTGGCTCCTTGGCATGTTATTCCTCTTTTTCTAGTTGATTTACTATTATAATGCCTGGATCTATGACAGTTGGAATGACACACAACTTTTATATAAAAGGAAGCATTCTCATCAATTTCTTGATTCTGTTCTTTATAATGTCTAATTAAAAGTTGCCATATATTTTTTAAAAACACGTAATATTCAGGATATTATTTGGGGAATGTAAAAAAAACAAACCAAATTAATACTATTGGCATAATTAATTACTTGAAAAATCTGCCTTTAAAACTTGAATGACAACTTTTCTCCTTGCACTTGGACTTCTTGCAGACCACATTTTAGACCAAAACATTTGATTTTACCTTCACAACCGATGCAAGAGTTCAGCAAATGTTCTTGTAATTTTTTTATAGGTCAACATTCTCATGCAGCTTGAACATGTAGAGTTATGCTCCATTAAAAAATGGCGTATAGCACCTATTTTACAAAGAAAGCAGTGTTAAAATAGTTAAAGTTCTAATAAAAAACCGGTAAAACTATAGGTCTTAACGTATTCTTAACAAAGCAAAACACTTCGTACTTCAATCGTGACCGTCACTCACGAAAGAATTTAAAAAAGGTCGTCCAAAATTGGATGTTCTGTTCTGCCAAAAACATCGATACTGTGCGCGAACTGATAAAGTAAGATAAAGTCATGTAACATACCGTGAGATTGAAGCATCCCTGCGCATTAGTATGACAAGCATACACATATTTTACATGAGCATTTAGCCGTGAAAAAAAATTGTGCGTGTTGAATTTCTCATAATTTGACAATCGCTCAAAAAAGCTTCGTGTTGATTGGTGCAAAGAAATGCTCAAGAAATACAATCGTAGCGCTTCAAAAGTCATGTGTCCACATCTACACAGGTGATGAATCTTGGACTTATCCGTATGAGCCCGAAAGTTAACAAACCCAACAGAAGTTGGCAAGGAGCGCAAGAAGCACCTAGAAGCAAATGGTCGCCTGTTTTTTTTGGGATAAATGGGCGTGTGGCTACAATGCCACTATAGAATCGTAGAACGGTCAGTTCTGAATGGTGCACAAGTATTTGTTTGCTAGCAGGCTTTGAAGAAATATGAAAAAACAACCAGGGACGAATGATCATTCTTCATCATGACAACGAGAGCTCTCACGCATCAGACCGGACAACTCAATATTTGATCGGTCAAAACATCGAATTAATGGGTCGTCCGCTGTACAGTCCTGATTTGGGATTCAATGTTTTCTTTTTGTTCCTGTCCATGAAGAATAAACTACGTAGTTAACGATTTTTAATGCCAGAAGAAGCGGTTAATGCGTCCAAAAAGTATGTTTGGGAGATACCTCAATATATATATATATATATATATATATATATATATATATATATATATGTATATATATGTATATATATATATACATATATACATATATATATATATATATATATATATATATATATATATATATATATATATATATATATATATATATATATATATATATATATATATATCCACTCTGTCGATCCACTCAGGTCCAATATACTTAACGATGTCATCAATCCATCGTGCTCTCGGTCTTCTTCGCGGACGTTTGCGATCAAGCGGTATTCACTCCAGCATTGCCTTGGTCCATCTGTCGTCCCATGGCCTCGCTATATGGCCTAGCCATCTCCATTTTAATTGCTTTACTATTCCAATGATGTCACATACTTTTGTTTGTTCCCTGATCCATGGGCACGACTTTCTGTCTCGTCTTGTAATGCCAAGCATTCATCTTTCCATTCCCCTCTGTGCCACCCGAAGTTTTTGAATTGATAGCGATGTGAGTGTCCAAGTTTCACTTCCGTATGTCATAACGGGTAGAACGCTTGATCGAAGACTTTTCTTTTCAGAAAAGTAGGAGTCTGCTCTTATACACTATGTTGACCCTGTCAAATGCCCGCCAGCCACATTTAACACGGCGTTCCACCTCCGGGCGCCATTCCCCTCCATTGAAATCATCTGCCCAAGATATATAAAGCTGTCCACATTGTCCAAATCCCTTCCTAAAACTGAAATTCTTCTGTTCTGCGCGAAGTTATTGAACATAATCTGACTCTTTTTCAGGTTTATTTTCAAGCCAAATCGTTCGCCAGCCCTTTGCAGTTTTTGTATGCGTCTTTGCAGCTCTTCTGGGTCTGGTGAAAGGAGAACAATATCATCGGTACATCTAAGATGGTTTAGGTTTGCACCATTGATCTTTACACCATCCCGTTCCCAATCCAGTTTGCGGAATACTTCTTCAAGGCCAGCCGAGAAAGGAATAGGCGATATTGCGTTATCCTGCCGTACATCTCGTTCTACATTAATTCCTACTATATACCCATATATATATATATATATATATATATATATATATATATATATATATATATATATATATATATATATATATATATATATATATCGTTTTACAAATTGTCCGTCACTACCTGTTGAATGTTTTCTGTTTTGTTTTTACACTTTATATTTTCCATTTTGACTTTAGTTTTGACATTGTAAGTTTTATTGGTTATATATAATTTGTTTGATATTGTAGAAAATTTTAGTTTTTTTAGCTCGTATCTTTTTGAAGAAGTCAGAAAACTTGTGACGAAATACATAGAAGTTTATTAAGAAAAAAATATACCGCATACCCGAGATGCCGCTCCTTCTATATATATATATATATATATATATATATATATATATATATATATATATATATATATATATATATATATATATATATATATATATATATATATAAATAATATATATATTTTTTTTTTGAGGGGATTAGGAAATCTTCTAAAGACATGCATGCGTTCGATGTTCAGTGACATGGGAATGTCGGATTCATGCCCTTGTTGGAGTCATGCCTACCGACTAAAACCCTTCCCCCTCAAGGATATCTGCTCGTGGCCTGGAAACCGCCGTTAGGCATTACTTCAGGACACACAACAGATTGTCAGTCCAAATTTGCCTTACGTCTTCTCTCGTCCTCTATTTTTGTCCTCATTATTTTCTCCACCATGCCGATTATTCTTGCCCACTGTCTTTTTCCTTCCAAAAGCAGAACGCCGATGTTGTATTCCGTCACTTCTACGTTGCATTCGGCAGCAGTAGCAATCCGGAGCGGTTCCCATCTCGGACAGTGGAAGATTGTGTGGTCCCTTGTATCCACCATCCCACAATAGCGACAATCCTTGTCCTCTGACTTTCCCATTTTGTGTAAATAATATCTGAAGGATCCATGGCCCGTTATTGCTTGTGTTGTGTAGAAATTTGTCTCCCCTAATTTTCTGTTGTGCCACTCTCTCACGTCTCGGATAAATATTTTTGCCTTTCCCTCATAGTCGTTCCATTCTTTGTGTCAGGCTTCCAGTAATTTCTGTCTTGCTTGGGTTTTTTATTCTTTTCCCCTTTCGAATATTGATATGTTTCCATGATTCGGAGTCTTATTGGTGGTAGACCAGCAACGGCTAGGATGGCCATTGTGGGCACGGTTCTATATGTACTTGTAATGCGTATTGCCATTTTTCTGTTTACTCTTTCGAGCATTGCCTCGTAGTGCTTATACCTTAATATCTTTGCCCAAATAGGCGCCCCATACAAAATGTTTGATATCGTGGCCTCCACCAATATACGCCTCTTCCAGGCCCTTGGTCCTCCTGTTTTTGGGGTTATTTTATTTAGTATCATCAATGTTTTATTTGCTTTTTCACATGTCAGTTTGACGTGAGTGGTCATTTTAGCATCTTTCTCTATGAGAATCCCCATATATTTACTTGCTCTTGTACTGTTTATTGTGGCACCCTGAATATTGATTTGGAGGTTTGTGAGTTTTCTTCTCCCCTCCAATATTACCATTTCAGTTTTTTTTGGTGATATTTTAATGCCCATTTGATCCATCTCCAGGGCTATTTTGTTAACAATATGCTGTGCCATTTCTTCCAGAACCAGATTTCTTCCTGGTCCTTGTTCTTACCACCACAGCCAAGTCATCACGTACGCCACCATGGTAACTCCTTTCTCTGTGCTGATTCTCAGGATTTGATCATAGAAAATATTCCATAGTAAAGGTCCGATGATCGATCCTTGCGGTACTCCGCAGGTTATTGATATTTTGTCCCCCCACTGGGTTAATATATATCTGTCTGAAAGGTATGATTGAATCATTTTAATTAGGTACGGGCTGATTTTTGCCCGATATAAGGCATTTACTATCTTTTCCCAGGGTGCTGAGTTAAAGGCATTTTCTATGTCTAACGTGACCATTGCGCAGAATTCTCGGTTATTGTAGGCCTTTGTTTTTATTTCTTCAGGAGTTTCTATAATCTTCGATAGAGCATTTAAACTTGATTTCCCTTTCCTAAATCCAAATTGGTTGTCGTGTAAGATTTTACGGTCTGTTATTTCTTTCTCCAGTCTGCTTTTGATCAACGCCTCTAGTAGTTTTCCGGCAGCATCCAGTAGGCATATGGGTCTATATGATGTAGGATTTAGCAGTTCCTTTTTTGGCTTCTCAATTAGTACCAGCTTTGCTTCCTTCCATATATCTGGAAAATGGCCTTTGGCTAATCACGTGTTCATAACACTGGCAATATTTTCTGGATTATGCAAGGTAACAACCTTCACGATCTCTGGAGGAATGTGATCTGGTTCTGCGGCTTTGCCTGTCTTTATTTTTTTGCTGCATTTATAATTTCTTCTGATGTGAAAAGCGTAATGGCTCTCTTCAGAAGGTCTATGTCTGGCCATTTAGTTACTGGGCGCTTTGGAAACAGTTTGTCCACTTGTTCTTGTGTTTCGCGTTTATCTATTGTCCTATGTCTTTTCAATTTAAATTTTTTTGTTACAATCTGATATCCTTTGCCCCAGATGTCATTTTCTAGCTCTTCGCTTAAGTCTTTCCACATTTTACTTTTCTGTATTTTATTGCTTTTTTCAGATCGTTCTTTGCTGTTTTATATGCCTGCTCTTTTGTGTAATCGTTGTTGTCTTTTAGTTTTCTAGAACGTACAAGTGATCTTCTTTGAGCTATGCATCGTCTTCTCTTTTCAGCAATTTCTGATGTCCACCAGTAAACTGGGGAATGGCCGTATTTCGGTTGCCTCTTTCTTGGGAGATACTTGTTGCAGAGATGTTTTATTAGTTTAATGAGGTCATGTGGCGCGCTAACCATTGACCCCTTATTTTGACTTGTCGCTAAGTTGTTCTTAAAAGTTTCTAGAATATCTGGGGATATTCGCCATCCTCGATAGGATACGCTTATATACATATATATATATATATATATATATATATATATATATACACACAGAAACAGAAACAGATTGAAATCCTAAAAGAAACAGCAGAAAATGTAGGACTCCAAATTTCCTTTGAAAAGACACAATACATGACCTGCAACAGACTAAGAACGCCATTTCTAAAAACAAAATATGGTAACATCAGACGAGTCTCTCAATTCAAATATTTGGGTGAAATAATCATGGAAAATGGGTTGGAAAAAGCGGCCAATAAGGGTAGATGTCAAAAAATGGAAACGGCATTGAGACTTACACAAAATATTTACAACAAAAAATGCCTATCTAAAAACACAAAACTGAGACATTACAACACAGTTATTAAGCCAGAATGTCTATATGCTGCAGAAACGCTCATTTTGAATAGAAAGAGGGACATCGAGGACATTGAAAAGAAGGAAAGAAAAATCGTAAGGAAAATCCTAGGCCCCAAACAAATAAATAGCACAACATACCGACTTCGAGAAAACGAAGAAATCAAACAATACACAGATATACATAGCGATATGAGAAAAAGAAGACTTAAGTTTTACGGACACATAAAACGGATGAATCCGAGTAGGTTAACTAGACAAATAGTCGAATTTTATGAAAATAGGAGTAAAGCTAAAGTAGAAATAATTAAATGGATTGCTGCAATTAAAGAGGACCTAAGGTCAGCAAATATTTCACAAAGTGAAATTCAGGATAGAGGCTATTTCAGACACAAGGTGAACGTTTGGAAGGTTGGCCAGAGAGAAAAATGTAGGAAGACTGGAACAACTTGGTCTGACGAAAGGAAAAAAGCTCATAGCGAAAGAATGAAATTAGTATGGGCACAAAGGAAGGCTAACAACAACAAACGCCTCTAATTGTACTTCGCGTGGTCCACTAGGGCCCATACGTGAATAATAATATATATATATATATATATATATATATATATATATATATATATATATATATATATATATATATAGTAATTTTTAATTTGTTAGTGTGTCCAACTTCCGATAGGGGTTGCGGTCAAACAAAGTATGAGTTTGCACCCCGCTATTGTCAAAATTATTCATTATGTCTGACAAATCATAATGGAACGTTTAACAGCAGAGCAACGTTTGAAAATTGTTTGAAATTTATTGTCAAAATCATTGCTCTGTGCCCCAAACTTATAGAGCACTTTATAAATTTTGCATTCCCTTATTATCAACAAATTCCGAACACATTTCACGTTGTTAGATATTAAAATAAAAACTGTGCCTTCCGACAAAAATATCACCGCGGTATCTACCAGTATCGATGAAAATCCTTGAAAATTGATCTTGCAATTGTAAGTTCCAATTGCAAGATCAATTGCAACTTAACTCAGAATTTAATCGCAAAATTTTGTTTAGCGACGAAGCTCATTTTCAGTTATATGATTGTACGCCGATTGTGTTATCATTGTGCCGTGTATCTTTAAAACTTAATCTATATATATATATATATATATATATATATATATATATATATATATATATATATATATATATATATATACGAAAATGTTGCCATAGCTTATTCATTTGTAATATTTTCTAATTTTTTAAATCAAATTATTTAAAAGCAAAGATTTTTAGGGAAAAAGGTCCCCTTATTTATTTTTTCGAAACCCATGGACCATTACATGGATATCGAAATGCGTCTTAATAACTAAGTAAGTACCTTTGAAAGAAAATATTTATTTAGTAGCCCATAATAACAAGACTAATTACTACTAAGAATTTCGCACTTATTCACTTCTTATGTTGAAAATGACCTTTCATTTCAATACACTCTCATTCTTTTCCTCATAGAAGATCTTACCTTACCAAAAATACTCGGCTTATTTTTGATATAATCACAAGCAGTAAATACACGTTGCTGTATAGCATAGGCCAATGCCTTGAAGTATCCCCATAGAAAGTAATCGAGAGGATTTAAATCTGGAAAACGCAGTGGCCAATGCACTGGTCAATCACTTCCTATCCGTCATCCTGGATATAACCGATCTAAATGCGTTTTTGCCTCTTTAAGAAGTAATTTTTGTGGTATATATATATATATATATATATATATATATATATATATATATATATATATATATACATATATATATATATATATATATATATATATATATATATATATATATATATATATATATATATATATATATATATTTCAAAATGTTGATTATTTCCTCTATTAATTTGTTGTATTGAATGGAGTACAATTTACAGTGTCATTTGTTGTATAGAGTTATATTAAATGATGACTTCCTTAATAGCAACGGGAACTTAAGCAATTGAACGTAATCGTTTACCGAGTTTTGAAAAGCGGAAACGTTCCTACTTCATAAGCCAGCCTCGAAATTCACCTCAGAAATGTATCATTTCGTTGAAGCGAACGAAACATTAACTGTAACAAAGCTCTACCCATTACAGTTCTGATATCGATGTAAGACCACACCAGGATTTGGAACTGAAATTTATTATTTTAAACTGAGAAAGGTTCAACCGTATATAGACGAGAGCCTCTGTAAATCAAACTGTATAATAACCGGGCTGTCAATAGCAGACGCTTCGGGGAACGGTTGA
The DNA here is from genome assembly GCA_031761425.1 of Cosmopolites sordidus. Taxonomy (NCBI): domain Eukaryota; kingdom Metazoa; phylum Arthropoda; class Insecta; order Coleoptera; family Curculionidae; genus Cosmopolites; species Cosmopolites sordidus. The sequence continues at coordinate 80,734 of JARFXV010001075.1, read as the reverse complement.
GCTGTTACGGAATAGGTTTTCATATATCGGTATACATAGCACTTTGTTTTTTCGGAATTAAGTAATCTAATACCTCCTCGATACATCGAGTGTTTCAAACATAGAGATAACAAAAAGTGTAAAATTGTATTTAAATATACTTTTTGTGAATAGTAATAAAGCGGATTCCAAAATCTTAGCATGAGAAAAATATAGGTGAAAATAATGATGAACATTTAGAGGTAGACACTGATGACGTTAATTCAACTATCATTGGGAGTTCCAGTTATTCATGAAGTTTTCGTCAGGCTGATCGACGCTGCTCTTTTGTTACTAAAAAAATAGATATATACAGCGGATTCGTTAAGTCTGTTCATTAATGTGCAAAGGTTGTCACGACAATCTGAGTTTTAATGAAATACGAGTTTTCATTCATCGAGTTTCTGGTCATAAAATTTACCTAGTTGAACTGATTCTTCCCCCATAAAATATGTCTACCTTAGGGCTCTATGGGTAATTTTTTTATTAAATATTTTCATTTCAACGATACTTGTTAGCGGCATTATTTCAATTTATTTGAGTTTTCCGGAGAATTGGAGATGTTCAAAATATTTATTGTCCTAATGTAGTATATATCTAATATAATTTTGAGATATGACCTAGTTCAGTAATACGACTACGATGCAGAACAAAAAAATGCAATTTCAAAAACTCTAGTAACCATAAAAAAATTATTTTATTGGATTAATTTCACTTTCGCTTTACAATTCCAGACGTGTTGTACTCGTGTTCTTTAAACTCCTTCTCATGGTTACTAGGGATTATCGTCATCTTAAGTATATATAGGCCTCCATATTATAATTCCCTAACTGATAGCTGTGTGCTAGTCAAATTTGAAAGATAAATTTCGCCGTCTATCCCAAAAGATATCTCAGGCTTCTATGTTCACCTTAACTACACAAACAAAACCTATGATTATCACTAAAGCAGTAGTTTTGGAGGTCTCATGCAATTCTATCTCACTTCCAAGAGAGAAAGCATCTGATAAGGATGATAAGCATCATGGTAAGTAAATGTAAACTACAATTCTCCTCAAAACAATCCTACCTGTAGCTGTAACAAAAACATCAAATACTTGCTGGATATTTTCATATTGATTTCATACAGCAAGATGCCTGATATACCATTCGTCATGTCCTATAGCTGTGTGCTATTCAAATTTGAAAGATAAATTTCGCCGTCTATCCCAAAAGATATCTCAGGCTTCTATGTTCACCTTAACTACACAAACAAAACCTATGATTATCACTAAAACAGCAGTTTTGGAGGTCTCATGCAATTCTATCTCACTGCCAAGATAGAAAGCATCTGATAAGGATGATAAGCATCATGGTAAGTAAATGTAAACTACAATTCTCCTCGAAACAATCCTACCTGTAGCTGAAACAAAAACATCAAATACTTGCTGGATATTTTCATATTGATTTCATACAGCAAGAAGCCTGATATACCATTCGTCATGTCCTTGGATGCTTTCAGGCCGAACAAAATCTCGTAGTTCTATATGATAAAAAATGAAACATATTTCTTTCATGCTAATAGCTCGTTCATTTTCAAATTTATATAATTGTCATAAAGGACGTGGTGGTGCACGATCTCGTGGTATTTTGACTCCTTTAACAGACTCAGAAGAATGAACATATATCATGAATTAATAGTTTTTATAAGCCGTTTACTTTGACTCACTTTTATCAATCCCATACAGGAGTAGAAAGGCTAAAAATTACAATCAGAAGTGCACAAGTAAAATATGTATTAGTTATGATGTACAAAATAAGCTATATATTGAGTATATTTTCATTTTGACTCGCATATGTTACGGGATGAAACACTATTTATATTTTCTAGTATATAATACATCGGTCAATAAGTCCCGGTCTGACAAATAAAACACACTTGTATTTTTTTGCAAATTTCCACTTTATTAATCAATATATTCTCCTTGAAAAGAAATACAATCATTCTAACATTTCTACAACTTTTTAACAAAACGATTTTTCTTTGCCTTCAAAATATCCTTCAGTTTCGTCAATTAGCTCTTATTGGAGCAAAATTTCTTTTCAGTGAGCATTTTTTTGATGTTTGAAAACAGGATATTGAGCAATGTGTAATAAGACCGACAATGATAATAATCTAAATGTTAAAGTATATTTAAATGCTCTAAAATATATATTTATATTATTGAATAATAATAACAAAAGCTATTGGACAATATCTTCCACAAAGACAACGTAATGGTCTTTATATTATATCATGTTATGAACCGGTTGCGTTATGAGCGTTATGTTGAGTTAAATCAACAAAGCAACACTAAAATAAAATTACAAATGATAAAATAAATGATTTAGCTCTGAAGGAATGTAAGGTTCAAATAAAAAAAGAACTAAAGCCAATGGATCATTCAAAATGTCGTGCGTTTGTTACTTGGATCAAAGAACAAACAGATGATTATTCTCAAAAAACATCTTTTCAGTGAAGCACATTTTGAAAGTACTAGCTATGTTAATAAACAAAATTGTCGCATTTGGGGTGAGAAAAATTCATGATTGATTCATGATAATCCTTTACATCCTAAACGAGTCACTATTTGGTGTGCATTATGGTTGGTAGCTGTAATTGGGTTGGATTTCCTTCAGAATGCTGCTGGTGAAGCTGTAAATGTACATAGTGTTTGATATCGGGATATGATAACTGGATTATTGTGGACTGAATTGAATAATATAGATCTGGAGGATATGTGTTTCCAACAGGATGGCGCTACTCCTCACTTTGCTAATGGAACAATTAATTTATTGAAAGAAAACCTGGACGAGTTATTGCAAAGAACAGTGATGTTGATTGGCCACCAAGGTCATGTTATTTGACACCGTTGAACTATTTACTCTGGGGTTACGTGAAAAGCCAGGTATAAAAGAACAATGTACAATCGATTCCTGAACTAAAGGATAAAATTATTCCAGTTATTGGTGAGATAGAGTCATGAAATTTTGGATAACATTTTGATATAATGTTATCCAAAATTTTGACAAAAAAAATGGACGTCTGTGGAGCTGCAAGAGTTAGGCATTATATTGTCTTTCATCTTTAAATGTGAATCACTATGCTTCAATTATCAATAAAACGTTTTTCGAAATCAATGCAAATTCTGTGTTTTATTCCAAAATTTAAAAAAAATAAGATAGAGGTTAAATCGTCCGTTAAAATTCCATAAGTGCTGCATATTCTTGTAACTAAAATACGAAATGGAGGTGGTGAATCTAATAGTACTTATGCACAGACATCGCATTCAGTACTGTTTTTAGGAAGTATGTACTATAAACTTCGATAGTAAGTCTAAGCTCCGATAGTAAGTATAAGTTACGATATGACTAGGAAATATTCAAAAATGCAGCAGAATTGTATATCGTAAAATATTAAGGCGCCTAATTAATTTGTACTTGTATTAATTATTGAAAATACCGAATACTTTCACTAATTAATAACATTAAATACAACGAGCTATCCTTCAGCGTGAGGTAATTATCACGTTATCACTTTGTTTGGCCGCCATTTTTTTTTCATGATAATTGTGACAGTTTGGGTTTGGTTGTTGTGCAGATATGCAGGTTTTATTATGAATAAATAAACGCCGGCCCCACATCAGAGGGCAAAGAACAATGCGAAGCTCTGAAAATATTGCGCGTATAAACCAAAGTGTGGAGGGGTCTCCAGAAACGTTAAGACCGCAGCAGAAAGAGTCAAAAAAAGGTTTTCCGATAAGATTCAAAAACGTTCCAGACATGTTAATAACAGACAATACTAACAGACAAATTAAAATACTGTAATGTTATCATAAACCACTTCCAACAAGTTGATAATTTTCATGCAAAATTCACTTAATGACTCCGGAATATTTTGTATGGAGATTTTTCAAGGAAAAGCTTTTATATTATAAGCCGCAAACCATACAGCAATTCAAGGATAACATTCGTGCTAAAATAATGGTATTCACACCAGATATGGTGACAAAAATTATGGAAAATCTGTTAAAAAGGGCACCGAGTTGCTTTGCTTCCAATGCAACAAATTTGTTTAACCTAATTTCCAAAATTGATTAGCACAAAATATCAAGACGAAATAAATATATTATAGATAAAAATCCGGCTTGTTTCTTTTAAGAGTTATAAATAAAAATAATGATAAAGTAATACTTGCCCCACTTGTTTTAAGTAATTTTCATTTCTCCACAATACTTGAAACTGGACCACTTCAATTTGTATAGCAGGAAGAATAACTAATGCTGCATTTTAAAATTTCCTAATTTCAAAAGGGATTAAATTTATTTGTGATAAATGTGGATGTAAAATACCTTGTACCTGCAAGTTCTAGCGCATTTATTCATGCTGAATTCTAATTTAAATGAGGTGAGTTGCTTCCGTTTCTCATTTTACGTTGGCTGTAGGTTGCAAATTAAAAATTAAAATGTGGAAAACTATAAAATGTGACCTGTAGTCGAGCGGGTGAATTTAAGGCAAAAGGGAATATTATTTTGTTATCGAAATTGACATGAAATAATATTGCAAAAGTGTGCTTTTACGTTTCAGTTTTTGATGTTTCATTCAAAATGCGTTTCGTACAACAATGATTTTTTAGAATTTCAATTATTTCGAATCAGAACGAATAATGGATTATGACAATATTAAAAAAAATGCAGGGATTACTGTGGTATAATGTTCTTTGGTGGATGAAATTTCACAATTTATTGTCTCTAACATACAAGTTCAGTCGAAAAATGCCTAAAAAACGCCTGATAAAGAAAACAGGTGGTTTTTCATTTCTTTTTTTTTAATTTGAACGCAGCCAAATTGCAATTTTAATACGCTTTGACCTATGACATTTCAACTTTTTAATATATTAAAATGGAATAAAAAATGTTTTACTTTGTTATCTACCACTTTTATTTTTAAAACGAAATTTGTGTTGTGTTGTGAAAACTATAGTTTCGTAAAACGATTTTACATTCTCAAACACTACTTTAAAACCAAATTTAAAAAAAAGTTTTAAAGTAGTGTTTGAGAATGTTAAATCGTTTTACGAAACTATAGTCACACAAATTTCGTTTTAAAAATAAAAGTGATAGATAACAAAGTAAAACATTGTTTTAGTCCTTTTTAAAAAATGAACTATCGCAAAGTAACGGACAAATCAATCAGTTCAGTTCAATTCAGAAAAATATTCAGTTGTCTCTGTTTTGATCTCATCTTCTGAAGTGAATCTTGGGCTAGAGAACCATTTATTCAGACTAATGAAATGAACAGCTGGACGCTAAATCCGGCTATTTTGACGCATGTGGAAGCTATTCAAAGCCTAATCAAAGGTGATAAACCGAGACGTGTATGCACACACGTTGTCGTGGTTTGGTCATATATGGAGGTTTGGCTTGAAGAGCACCTTTCAGTTCATCTATTAATGAGGCCTAAAACTCCTCGATAATGGTCGTGCCCTTTGCGAGATAATCTTTGAGCTGTTTTCCTCTTATACCTACTCCCTTTCACTGTTGTACAATTGTATCATCTCTGACATATGTTTCATTTGCTGATATAAAACGTTGGAGAAATTTAGTAAAATCATATTTAAAAAGTCTAAGCACTTTTGAGATGTTGATTTCAATGCGTTTTTTGTTGATTGTTAATAAATTTGCCGTTAGATCTATTCATATACTTCACTCAAACATACTTCAATCAAATATACTCACAATTAAAGTAATTTATAACAGGTCAAACAATAATTTTTCAGATTTTTTCTTCGATCCTCAACAAGCAACTAAACGCAGGAATCTCAAAGCTTGTAGCATGCCATATGAGAAAACATTTTTGATAAATATCATAGTCATTTGGTAATACTTGGCGACTTTTCTGTGAACTTGAAGAACTTGAAATCGAACGACCGTTGTATGACTCAACAACCGTCAAAGTTTTTATATTTTTACATAATTTCCCAAATGTTTCAAATGATGGAAGGATCAATGTGTTCTCAAAAAAAAAAAACTTATGGGCCAGCAATGGCCACTCATCCAAAGCAGTTCCTCGTAATCCTTTCCTCCTGCAAATTCTCGTTATGTAGCTCAAGCTGCTCAAAAATATCGATATTAGTGTTGTAGACGGTAGTCATTCAAAAGCGACTCCTGTAGCAGGAACTGCTCTTTTTCTCCTGCATGTATTTTATTGTCGTTCTGGTGAAATAACACTGTTCCTTAATTTTTCCTCTATTTATATATTCATATATTGCCATTTCCAATTTTCCTATATTCACATATTAATATTCACATATTTCCCTTAATTCATATATTTATAACCACTTTAAAGTCCATGATATTGACTGATGCAAAATGTCAACGGAAAAATGTTTTTTTATAAAAAGGCGAAATCATATATCATATCGACCATGTTATTATTAATTAATTTATATTTTTTTATAATGATGCAATTATTTCAGTTTTCTCCATATTTGTATTTATGTAATAAATTTGTATTAAATTAAATACACTCTTACAGATTTCAGTTAATACATCTTGAATTCAACTAGAGAGGTAGTTGAAAAATTGTATGCAGTAAACTCAATAGGTAACATATCAACTTTTTGTTCATTTGTTTGTGCAAGGAAAATAATCCCTAAAGTTAATCAATAAAGAGGTTCCTCAAATAGAGATATGTCAGCGGAGTTAGCAGAACGTAGAGCAAATATAAATTCTTCTTAAACTCCTAAAAGTTATTCAATTTATATTACTCTGTATGTTATGGACTAATCAGCATATTGAACTTTCTCTCTTGAAACGAATATTATCAGTTCTTTGAAAAATGATTTCTAGTTAATATGAGATGAGTTACTTCCGTTTGTCTTTTTTCCGTCAACTGTAGGTTGCAATTTAAAATGTGAAAACAGTCATGAATATTATAAATATAAAAGTGGTCCGTATTCCGTAATACGTGGGTGCATTTTCACGCAGTATTTTATTTTGGTATTTCTTTATTAAAAAGGGTATGAAAATATACGTCTATTTGAAAAATGTCTGATCTTTTGATGTTGATTGCACAACTAAAGAATATATTTCGTGATAGTTTTGTTCTTTGCACAAACTTTTAAACAGATCTTCTGGCTCTAATTCTGAGGTAATTATTTAGCAGATCATTACTTTTATCAACAACATTGTTATTAATTAATATATAAACATTAATATCGAAAAGGGTCCTTAGAAGTTGTACACCAACCTGAGGCGAATCTTTAGGTGTTTATTCATTAAATATCAGCAAATATAATAGAATTACTGTCTTCATACGTTTTTGACGTTTTGACGTTTTTACTGTATTCAGTGTAAATGAAATTGTTCCGTCGTTAGGTCGCATATCATTCATATATCCATATATCATCTTTTATCAACATAAAAGCACTTTTAGTGGTAGCGACATTCGAATCGGTGATGAGATTCCTAGATTTGGACAGATTCTTGAGCAACCGCTCAAGAATTTGACGGTGACCAGCAATTTTAAACGAACTTGAAACATGTTAACAATTGGCATGGGATAACATACAAAAAGAAAATACGTATATCATCTGATTCGGTCGATGTCGCGATGTTACATAATATCATAATAACACTGTTGAACCTACGCATTATTAGTTTTTTGCATCAAATATAAGTAGAATTTCTTACTTTATCTCATTAAACAATAGCTTAGGTTGCTGTGCAACTTCCGACAGCCATTTTCGTTATTAAATCAAAAATAACTGCAATATCTGCATATTAGAATACTTCATGTTTTAGAGCAATGAAAATATAATTAATAAAAATAATGATCTTATAGTGTTAAAAAATTACGTCAGGATTAAAGCGAGAAGATCTGTTTAAAAGTTTGCTCCAAGAACAAAAGTGCCATGTAAATATATTCTTTGGATATGTGACCAGAATCAAAAGAATAATGAATAATTCTAGCATTATTCTCCAAATGGACGAATATTTCCATGCACTTTTAATGAAAATTAACCAAAATAAAACACTCAGTGCAGGCAAATACACCAACTTTTTAAATACTATAGATCAATTTTTATGAGATTTATGTCCGTTTTCACATTTAAATTCTTAAATTGCAACCTACAGTTCACGGAAAAAAGATAAATGGAAGAAATTCATGTCGATGGAATTAGAATCGTGCATGAAACAACCATTTTAGAACCTGCCGGCTTGAGGTCTCTTGCATTCATATTTATCAGAAATAATTTTTAAAAAACTGACAACATTCATTTGAAGAGAGAAAGTTCCATATGATGTTTTTGTTATTGTAGCTTTCTGTACCTATAAAAAAATTAAATTATCTTTCTTAATCAAACACAAGCCATGATAAGTGAGTAACTTTTAGGAGCTTCAGAAGAATTTATATTTGCTGAATTCCGTTAACTCGATTAATATATCGTTATTTGAAGAATTTATTTATTGATTAACTATAGGGATTATTTCCCTAACAGTTTAATATCAGAGCGAATTTTTCCCCAAATATAGTAACCTTTGTTTAACAAATGAACAAAAAGCTGATATGTTACTTATTGAGTTTACTACACACAATTTTTCAAATATCTGTCTGGTAGAATTCAACATTTATTAGTATTCATCTGTAATGGAGTGTGCTTCAATACAAATATGGAGAAAACTGAAAAATGTATCATTGTAATAAATATAAATTAATTAATGACAAATATTATATCTGATTTCGCCTTTTTATATAGAAATATTTCCGGATTTGCATCTGCAATATCATGACCATGAAAGTGGATACTTTTATTCACTAATTACTTCAGCATATAACAGGCACAACATATAACATATAACAGGCACATAACAACAGGTTTTCGCGATATTAAGCTGATTTTTTTATCTATTACATCCATCATAATTTCGTTACCTATATTTTTAGCTCTTAACTCCTGAAAGTATACTGTTTTAATCTTATCTTCAACATTATTTTTATAAGATACGTATTACATTAAAGTTGATTGTACTTGAATATGGTTTATTTGGGAGTATAGTACTAGGATGCATGAAAATGATTGACAGTATTTCTCAAAATGATTTTTTTCATTTGAATCAAAACCAGTTTGTCCTTAATCGCCTTAGGAGATTTAACTTACGACCAGTGGCGGCTCGTGAAGGAGGGCGTTGGGGCGCCACCCCTCCAGCATTTATCACAGCAAACAATTTTTCAGAGCAAAACACCATATTTTATTTCTGTTGTTTCTTTCCTTTAACTAATTTTCCTGGTTCACCTCCTGTATAGGGTTTCGATAGTACGAAAAGTGAAAAGGAGGAAAGGGAAAGCAAAAAAAAATCTTCAGCAGCACTATATTCTTCTATCCCCTCCCATTTTAAAAACCCACGAGCCGCTACTACTCCTTATGACTTGATACACTCCGATATATTTTAATGTATTAATTAAGATGTAAAATATTCAGTTTTAAACTGTATTTGAGATAGTTTGTAAAAATGTGAATCTAAATGGTCCTGTATTGACAATTACCCGTGTATTTGCTAATATAGAATTGTAATTCTATTTACTTCGTTTGATTCAGTTGGCTTTAGTTTGCAAATTGAATTTTAAGGCCCGAAAAAATAAAAATATTTGACATACATCCAGTTTTTTTTATTTGTAACTCTACAATCGTTATCTATGGTGTTTGTTTGGAGTCCACGGTGCTTTTGCGGAACAAATAGTGGACTAATGAGAATAAAATAGTCGATGATTAATGGATTTTAGAGGATAGAATTTTGTATATTTTTTATAAAATTCAATATAGGGCTGTTCAAATGAAAATATTCAACAGATTTTAAACAATATTTGCTTTGTGATTTATTATTAAATTGGCAGTTGAGGTCGAGTGTAAAAAGTTTTTTATATTTATATTTTGCTCCTAGCTATTTGGCTTTATTTTGGCGGATATCTTGATAATGGCTGAAGAGAGAGAAAAAGTTTAAGTATAAGAGTTGTACAGCTTAATTTAAATTAATTTTATTTATACAGGGTGTCTCACAAAACCGTGACGGAGTAGTTTTGTTTTTTCTTATCAAACACCCTATATATTCAGCCATTTTTATATTCTTTCTATAATCTTTGCTATTAATTCTAAACTTATTTCGTGAAACATATCCTATACCTAAACCCAATAGTTTTACCGATATCCGCCATTTTGTAAAAAATATCGGAATTGCACACTATTTTGTAGCGTCTTATATCATTTATTTCTTGATGTAGGTAACATTTTTGGTAGGGATATTAGTGAAACTATGACTTAACTTTTAGTGCAAACAAAAGTTGTCTACGTTATACAGGGTGTCAAAGATAATTGAGTTAAATGAAAAAAATTCTAAACATCATATCAATCAATGTCTTTAAAGAGAGTGTCTAATATTTCTTCATTTTACAATATTCCTAAGATATAATACTTCTATTATTCTTAAACACATCCTATATGCATCTATCATAATTTCCGAGATTTTTACATTTTATTATTATTATTTCGTTTTTAGTGGACTTCACCTTCGGCTTTATATTATTATTAAACTGATGAATAAGTCCATAACAAGTCAGGATATATTAAAAATTTAGGTCATCGTATGCTTTAATATCTGATTAGAGAGCAATTATTATGGAGTAACAAAACTTATTGTTATAGTAAACAAAACGTCATAAATATCAAGTTTTTAGTAAGGCAGTTTAACTACAAACATTTTTAAAGAAGAAGTCACTAGAATCATTCAATTAAATTTTCAATATGTCTACCTTTTTGTGCAATGCCGACTCTAAGCTTATGTTCAAAAGAACTATTGACTGGACTTAGCATTGCCTCATTAATATTCATAAACACATTTCTCATTCCAATTTGCATGTACTCTATTGTGGTGGGTGGTATTTTATAAACTTGTTGTAACAAAACTCCGTAAGAAAAAATCTAGTTTTGTTAAATCCGGGGATCTGGCTGGCTTCGGATCAGAATCTCTCCCTCCCACCAATCTATTTATTTTCATAATTCGTGTCCATATATTGTCTCACCTGCCTGCTAATGAGGAGGAGCGCCATCTAGCTGTAACCACATTCGTCTTTCTACAGTTAAAGGTAATTCTTCAATCCACTCTTCAAAATTATTTTGCAAAAATTGAGAAAACTTTCACCATTAACTCTATTTTCAAAATATGGCTCTAGGAGGCGATCTCCGATAATACCACACAATAGGAGAGAACTTTACTCACTCACTCAACTCATAAACAAAGGAAAAAAACGCAAATACTTTTATTAAATCCTAGTGTTATCCTGTTAATTTTATATGAAATTTAATTTGTTTCTGGTGGAGTGGAGAAAACCGCCACATTATTCAAACGAATCAGCTATTTTATTGTCTTGGACAAGCTATTATTTCTGCTCTCATCAGGGATCCACTCATTGTTTATTTTGAAAACTTGCTGTAAACTATTCAGTTATTAAATTGTTATTATTTTCGTTAGATAAAAAACTTATATTTTCAGTGATTTTGGTGCCTCCTTTTATAATGTAGAATATAAATATAGTCCCTAACACAATTAATTTTTGTTTATTGGTGTTTTTTTCCACTGCAGGCAATGTGAAATTGGACATATATTTTCTGGCATATGTATTTCATAAAATCTTTCTTCTTATTCCAATCTTAATTCCAAATTAAGAGATGCTGTAGTTTCAAATTTTACGCAAGCTATTATTCATGACAAGTGTTAATTTAAAAGGCCTGGCGCGGCCAAGTTTCGAAGTGCTTATTCATATAGAGTTATAATTTTAATGAGATTGGTGGCATTTGTTTGCCATTTTTATCGATGGTATAATGCAAATTAAAAATTAAAATGTAACTATCTAAAAAATGACCTACGCCCAAACGAGATTTTCTTCGGAGAAAGAGATTTTTTTATTAAAATTTTGCCCATTTCAAAGTCATTAACATACATTTCTCTCGCTCTAACATTAACAAAATATTTCGCTAAATTTTGCTTTATGCTTTCATTTTTGTGAGAGCTTTTCACAAAAGCTCTTCACGGTTGGATGACTCTTTTTGATTTTAATTGAAATAGCTTCTAATCCGTAAATATTATTGCATGTGAATATATATATATATATATATATATATATATATATATATATATATATATATATATATATATATATATATATATATATATATATATATTTAATATTATTTTTTTTTATTTATTGGGACTTTCCGTCAGATATAACTTTTAATTTTTCTATTGTTTTATTGACGTTTCGGGTCAAAAATAAGTCACATATTAGTTAAAAAAATTGAAAAATTAATTGTTTAATTAAATATTGGTAGGTTTTTAAATGTAAGTTACTGTTTTTTATAAAAATAATGTTTATTGCAGAAAAAATTATTAAGCTTATTAACTTATTAAACTTATTAACTGACCGAAAGTCCCAATAAATAAATAAATAAAGAACTTTTATTGATGAGAATTATTTTTCTTTTAACCAATATTATTATAACGAAAATAAAAACATCATAAAATTGAAAAATACTTGAAAATAAAAACATCATGAAATATATTAAATTAGTTATTTTACCAAAATTACTTATTTTTATACAAAATACATCCCTTCCGCATCAATTCACCGCTGGATATGTTCAACCAATAATAGAATAGATGTTTTTATATCGTTTTTCGGCGGTGGTCATGACTTCTTGGACTTATGTAACATTGTCATAGAACTTCTTTTCATGATTTCAGTAACAGAAAATAGTCACATGGATATAAAGCAGACGAATACGGTGCGTAGCGGATCACACAGACATGTTTTTTCGCCAAAATTATTTTTGTTTTTTTTTGACCGCCCTTGTTTTGGGTCGTCTTTCAAAGTATCATGACCATCCTGGAATCGCCTATACCGCTCCATCACCCATGTCCGAGATAACCAGTCATCACCATAAACTTTTTCATCAATTTAAATGTTTCTGTAAAAGTTTTACCAAGCTTGAAACAAATTATTTTATTAACTCTTTGCCCAATCGAGTTTTTGTGACGAGGTAACAAAGGTACTGTCACTATAAGCTTGACAATCCGTTGATCGATTCTAATAATGGCGGTCTCGTTTTATAGAGGAGATATTCGGCTTTTAGATTGTATATTGTTTCAATATATGGAGCTAGTACTTTCCTTTTAATTAAATAATTTCCGTTATTTTTACGACATGCAACGAATTTAGAAAACATCTAAAAAATCTGTAGAAGATTTTGTATGTAACATAATGAATAATCGTAAATATCACTAAGATCTCAAATACTATCAAATCAATTTACATCAGTTCATTAATTAAGGTTTTCACTTTTATAGTAATTCAAAATATGAAAACTAACATTAAATTGGAACTGCAGTAAAGCAAAATTGTTTAAATCAACACATATTCTAAAGAAGCAGAATTCTGATAATAATAGGAAGCTAATGAAAAGATTTGAATTTTTTTTATACTTGCGTAAAAAAATTATAAGACCCTATCACATAAACTAAAATAAAAACTTAAATTACGAGTTTCAATTATCGAGTAAAATTAAAGTATTAGCTAAGCGCGCATCTAGTAAAACAACATTATCTAGTAAATCAACATATGGAGCCCTTAAATCAGAAAATAAAAGCATTAACAAATCGGTTAAGATAATTTAGATTTAGAATAGATAGAAAGAAAATGAATCATTCAGCAAAAATCAAAGGTTATTTTATTTACAACTAAAAAAGTTGGTAAGCGGGATGACCGAGACCAATTCAAATAAATTTTATGAAGTATTGTACTGCTGCTTGGGGGTAAGAAAAATAAAATGAATCTAGAGCAGAATGGATTGAGAATAAAAAAACAATACATGACAAGAAAATACAAGACAATATAGTAACAGTACAATACATTTAAAAATATATATATACAATACATAGGTAATACAATACAATAATGACAAAGAAATACAAGAATATAACGTTTATGGAGCAATGGAATGAGTTGAGGCTATTTAGAGCCTGTAATATTGAATTATCTTCAGGGTGGATGGAATAAACAATTTCTGGTAAAAACATTTTAATGCAAGACACAATATACTGTGCGGAAAAATTCACACTGCCCTGAATTGTGTTGCTATAGTGATGCTGTATTTTACAAAAGGATTAACCAGCTTGTTGCCAAAAAGTGAAAGTTTAACAGATTCTAAATAGTTTAACCCGCCGTTTCTCAACTTGGGGGTCGCGATACCTAGGGTCGTAATGTGTGCAAAAAATAAGTCTGGTATACGAAACATCCTTTCATTAAAGCGTTTTTAATTTAAAAACCAGTGTTATCAAGTGAAATAAATATTACCAGGTAATAAGATGATAACAAAATAAAATTAAATCAAGTAATAACCAAGCAAATTTTTTGCAGTGTTAATAGACCATTTCTATATTTAGTTTTTAAAGTCAACGTATACGAGAAGCTTTTTTGCATCAGTAAGAAGTAGCGAAGGGGATCAGTGTTTTCAAAGCTTCTGTTACTAGGCGGCCGAATTCACATCGTCGTGCAAGCCGAAACTTCTAAATCTTGAGTTAAAAATTCCAGTTGTAGAGTTTTGTCGGACTCTTTGTTGTGAATCTCAGTAGGTAATGCAGTAGCTCCAAAAACATTTTCATCCAACGGATTGAGAACCCACCTTTTCGGCAAATCATCGTTACTATCTGGAAAATATTCTGTATAAGTAACTGAATTTTCAATTCGCGTAATCGTGTTTTCGTGTGTTTTTCATGCCTTTTCCTGTTTTCATACATGCGATCAATAACAAAAATTTTTTATCCATATTTTTTTTGGGTAATATAATCTGAACTTAAAGTGAATGCATCAAAATTGTGTTTTTCAAGGCGTATAATTAAAATAGCAAGCTTCTTGATGAATACATTGACTTTGTCTGTCATTCTCCATCTTGTAAAAACTCTGAAAATGACCAATTTTTATCTGTAAAACAGATTTTCAATTCATCTCGTAATTTAGAAAGCCTTGTTAGAACTTTTCATCGCGACAACCATCTGACTTTAATATGGAAAAGCAATGATTCATATTTGGCACCCATTTCTTCCCACAATGTGGAAAGCAATCTAGTCTGCAATGGTCGATTTTTAATAAATTTACGGCTGCTGTCACAAATTTGTCAATTTTATTTAATCATATTAATTTATTTTATTACCACACCCTTATTAATTCATTTAACACTGAGTGAGAGAAGAAATCGTAGTACTTGTTTTCGTAAAGGCGTAATTAACAACAAAACTCTTCGTCTCGTTCCTTCATTTTTATTACCAAAGCGCATAGTTTGTACGAACCTGCCTGTGCTCGCAACACATGATTCATGTCGTAATCACGGGCCGACGGCGCGAGTTCATTTTACAAGTGCGTTCAAGTGCAGGCCGCAGGTTCGAACTGGTGAAAGTAATGTAAGAAAAGGTGTTACATAAGTCTTGTAGTTTGGTATTTGTGGCTGCATGTGGTATTTCGGTATAAGTGTGCCCATTCACACATACATCCGTCATTGACGATTCGTCATTTAATACAAAGACAAATAGATGATTCGTTCTTGTCACATGTGACCAGCTCGTAGGAGTTTACAGTAGGCTCGTACGATTATTCATAAACCAGGATACTGAAAAAAGGACGAATCGTCTCCGTGTTAACTGGCCGATGTAAAACTTATAAACGACAAATTAACATATTATAGTGAGGGGGTACCAACGTTTTTTATCTAACTTTTTCGTTATTAAGTTAGTTCCAGCTGGTATAATCAGAGCATTTACTATTGTCGGAAATGCGATGCCTTGGCAACTAGATATTCACGCATGCAAACAAATATTTTTGGTTATGATGATCTGGTAAAGTTGCTCTGAGCACACACACACACACACACACATAAAAGGAAAAAATTATCTAAAAAATTAAATTATGTTTCTGCCATGCAGAAAGCAAAAGAAAAAAAAGCTAAATCAATAAAAAAAAATGAAAGTGTCAATTCTAACCTCAAAAGAAGAAAGAAGCCGTATCATAGAGTTATTAGAACTTGAAAAAAATCAAAATGTTTTTAATGTAAACAAGTTTTATGCTTAGAAAATTTAGAAAAAGAAAAAAAATGGGTCTCAATTCCAAACTGTGGGTTAGATGTAAAAATTGTTTTGGTGTTACTCAAGCTATGACAGGTAAAGTACATGAAGGAGATAAAAAATCACAGCTTTCTGATATAAATTATAAAGCTGTTCTAGGTAAGTTTGTATTAACATAAATTTCTCTTTACTCTAATCTCTTAATTAACTTAATCTCTCTTTACTCTACACTACTCGACGCAGATGTACGCACACCATTGCCAGATCACTGTTAACCATGAAAATATCGCGTTGAAATTGTAAAACTAATTTTTTAAATTGTTATATCTCGTAAACAAAATGGCAAATGCTACTTTTTTTTTATTTATTTCAAAAACATTTCTCTTTACTCTCCCACTTGTTTTAAAATTATGTCGAAAGATTTTTAATACAACAGAAAATAGTTGGGTGCAAAAGAAGTTTCACATGCTTTAAATGGAGAGTGACCCTGAAAATTGTAAATTTTATTGTTAAATATCTCGGGTTCTAAACAGTCAAAAAATCTTAAACTTTAGAATTTATTAGCAAACGTGATTCTTAATATGTGACAAAAAATGGGCAAAAGCTGTCGAATATCCAGATTTCGCCTTTTCGAAGGCGGGTATATCTGGACAAATAATATTATGGCATGGTAACAAAAGTTAAAGATATGCGAGAGGTTGAGCGGAACACCTAATCATTGCAAGAATGATTACCAGTTAGGTCAAACTGAAAGAATAATTCCAATCACATCAATTGGCTACTGCAGGTCATTCAATTCAATTTTTTATTCACAGTTGTTTGATGTACTAAAGATATATAAAAAAGTGGAGATATGATATCTCTACTAGAGCAATTAATGGATAAATGACGTACTACATGACTCCAAGTTAAAAGTAACAAATCAACCTTTATCCGAGCCGAGCCGAGCTTATGGCGATGTCCAAAGACAACTAAAGATGCATTCTATAGATATAGGTTCTTCCACCAAAATCTCTTCTATAAGCCCTAAGTTTGACGCACCGTCCATTTTCGGTGCCGGCCTTATAGTATCATAATGGTAGAGTGTGCCACTTGGTTCAGTGTCCTTACCATTCGGCAAAGTGTATCAGTGTCGCAAAAGGCATATTATTATTATGCTTATTAGTTACTCCTTCTCAATTAATATTTTGCAATTTCAATATAAATATCTTAAATCTTCCTTCAAAATTTAAAATTTAAATGAATCAAAATCACAAAAAGTTTTTAATAAACGAATTTAAATCGAAATCAGCCCATTCCTTATATCTTGTATTAATATTTATAAGATTCCCACTTTATTTTTGTTTTGCGAGACCGAAAAAAGTACTCAACTATACTGAAGCGGTATCTACGTTTAAAAAAAATCAATAAACAGATGAAACGAACTGAATTCCAGTTAGCATAGGATACAGAAAATGCTTAAAATTCGAGCAGCAGCTTTCTTAACCCTCGGAGAAATCATGCTGTTCTTTCGAAGTTACAGAATTTTCGTATTGATTTCTAAAGCGGTATATTGAAAACGTGTTCCTATAAAATATTTTTGAATATAGTGGTTCGCCAGTTCGGAGTGTTGCACGATTGGTTTTTGTGTATGTACATATTTTTTCGTTGTAAAATATAACTTTGGTTTTCATACAAATGTGAACTTTTCCAAGTGGATTTATAAAATTAACTAATTCTTTTCTCTATTAACATTTTTAAATATTTTTAATAATTATTTGAAATTTATAATAAGTTGTTATAATTATGTTATTAATTTATTACAATTTGGTTTGCACTGCGAATATTAAGTTGCAATTTTTTTCTAAAGGAATGATTCTTAATATTAATTCACCATTTATTAATATAGTAGGTAATTTTTTAAGAGAAAACAACGACCTGACGTTGCATATAAACACAAGGTGACACAAAAAAAGGGAACTTTTTAACAATCCAACAAAACCAAGAGTGATGGAAGAAAAACATTTTATTCGTGGTAATTGATACCTTAAAATTTGCCATTTAAGAAACATTAATAGAATTTATCATTTTTTTAAAATTACGTCCTTTAGATGCCGTCCTCCTGTACGAATGCATTCTTGATATCTGCTGTTCAGATTCCTCATTGGCCGCCGCAACATTTCAGCTAGGAAACTGTGAATTTTATCCTGAATTCTGTATTTTAACTCATCCGGTGTTCTTGGTCGAGTCGTGTACACTTTACTCTTGAGATAGTCCGTCAAGAAAAAATCACAAACGGACAAATCTGGCGATCTAGGGGGCCAGGGAACGTTAACGAATCTTTTTTTCAATTCAGGTGTTACGAAAGATTGTAACATGTCTACGTAACGATGCGCATTAACAGTTACTGTGATCATCTGTTCATTTTCAAAAAAATAAGGTCCGATGATTCCATGTAATAAAACAGCAACCGTACTGTCATCTTACTAGCGTGTAAAAGGCGTTCATAAACTTCATTAGGATTTGTGTCTGTCCAGTTACCGTCGTTCTGCTTATTCACGTAACCTGCGAGATGAAAATGTGCCTCATCTGACATCCACTGGCTTAGAAATTCATCGTTATGTTTATGTTTGTTATCATTTGTTGACATAATTCTAATCGCAACTGGTAATCGTTTTCCTTCAGTTGTTGCAGTATCTGCAGCTTGTATGGATGAAATTTCAAATCTAAATGAAGAATTCTGTGAACACTCTCCCGGGACATTTCAACCGCAGCTGCTTGCTAACAAATTGAACGCCATGGGCTCCGTAAGATAGACTCACGTACAACATCAATGTTCTGTGGAGTACGAGCACTTCTTGGTCGTTCTCTTGGTATATTCTTTCAGGCAGATCCAGTCTCTTCAAACATATTAATCCAAATTCTTATTGCTTGTTTTGATGGGACGGCACCACGACGTCCTAAGTTGTAAATATGTCGGAACTCCCTGTGCGTAGCTTCCAAACTATCACTGTTTTTATAAAACATTTTTATGGCTAACGCAGGCTGTTGTCCGTTTCACTGGTCCATGGTTACCAAAATGGCAAAGTGTTTACTTGTTCAAGGTCACTGTCCCGCAGTGCTGCCACCTGCTCATAGCTGCCCCTACGCATTTCAAAAATTCCCGTTATTCTGTGTTACCCTATATATCATTTATATCGATATAAGGAAACGAATTGCAGTAGGAAACTCGAATTACCAACTCCAAAAGTTCGAAAGAGTCATCGATTTGTAATTTTTGAAAGATAAGACTGAAAACGAATTCGATTAGGCATTTTAATAAAAAAAACAATATAAAAATAAAGCAATTGCAATATATGTGCCACAGGAATTTCAATAAAAGTTGGTAACAGAAAATTTCAAAAAAGATTTTTATGGAATTTTTATTCGGATAAGATAATTAAAAAAGTTCATAGAACTTTTGTTAGAACTCGATCTTTACTTTAAAGTTGTTGCTCGCTGCTTGTAAACCTTTTCTAGTTCATGTAACTTTGTGTATCGAACCGAACATTAATTCGTTATACAATGAGAAAGCTTGTATTGAATGAAAGTTAAGTTTAACTCCTGATATGAGAGTTTGCTAAAGCTTGGTTTAAAATGTGCATACATATTTGTTAAAAACTGTTTAGGATTCCATCTATACAAAACCAGTGCGAATGCGCCTGATATAATCAAGTGAAAGTTAATTAAATTATCGAATGATCTAGAAAAAAGTTTCATAAGAATGAATTCTATGTCACTCAATATGAGTCGTTTAGTTTCAAACCCAGATACTTCTACTTTTTGCATAATTGAGATTTTGCCAGATTTAGTAAGGTTAAAACATTTTTGACATATACCATTGTGGCAACTTAGCGCCTACAACAACTGGCGTTAGCTACCACACCAAGGCACATAGCAGACACCAAGCCAAGCAGAGGCAAACCTTGGTTTTGAGCGGCAATTCTCGGCAGTGGGAAGATGTAGACTTAGGTCTCAACATGTCAACATTAGGTGTTAAAGTAATTCATTGTAAATTTACATCTTAGTTGTAAATAAAGGTGAGTGTCGAGTTCTTCAGTGTTTCCTTTGGACAATAGTGTAGTTATAAGGTGGGAAACCAGCACAACACTGGCAAACCCAGCCAAACCAAGCTACCACGCCCACCTCATAACCTATACCATAAACTTTAAGGTTCAGTTCCCGATACGTCAACTCTATATTAGCTTACAAATATTTTGGATAATTTCAAAAACAGATAAATCAGAATATTATTTTCAAAACCAGATAGATTCAATAAAAATGATGTGCGTTGTGTTGACGATTACATTACATTAACGGTAAAACATGTTTAAGAGGGAATAACGTGTCAGCTGTTAGCTGTCAACAGCGTCATTTATCTGGTTTGTAGTTTGGATTATTGTTATTTGGAATGTTGAAGTTTTTGCATTTCTAATTTTACAGAATCATTATTATGCCGTGCATATTATTATCATTATACGGGCTCAGTTTGGAGTGCTCTCTAGTAAATAGTGTGGATATTAAATTCTTCTTTTATCTTATTTGTGATTTCACAAATTATTAAGTGTAACCATCAAACATATTTGCGATTTTTAATGCTACAGAGCATTGTATTTACAGGTCACCTGGTCCATCAAAGAGTATCTCATGACAACATAGCAAGAAAGGATCATCGTATCTTTCCAGGGAAGTAATAAGAGATGGGCAGTTAATTTTGCACTAGTGAAAAAAATACGGAGCTAAAGGCAAGACAAGATTCATTTTTACTGAACTATACAGATGCTACAAGCCAGATAAAAACAAGGATTATTGACTGTGATGAGATGATATGATATTAATGACTGTGAAATATTTTATTTTCACAAACGTAAAGAAGACCAAAATTCGTGTTTGTCAAAAGGCATTTTTGGATACTCTGCTGGATCTAAAAATATAATTATAGCTGTTGTTTCTCGACACGCCCGAACTGGTGAAATGCCCACTGAACGCCGAGGTGGTAATCAGAAATTGAAAATGTATGAAAATAAAAAAACTCGATTATAAATTTTATTAAAAAAATTAATGTAAAAGGAAATCATTATTGTAGAAGTAAAACTCACAACCGCTTATATTTGAATTCTGATCTTAAAATAAAGACAATGGGAAGACTATATAATGTACAGATTGTCGATCAATTCCTTAAAGTTAAACCGTCATATTATATACATGTATTCCGGAGAGTGTTCAATATAGGTTTTGAAAGCCTAAGCATAGATGAATGTTCAACTTTCACTTATCTCGACGAACCAATAACTAGTGAGAAAATTAATTTAATTTGATTACCAGAAGAATTAAGTTCTACCTCGGGTCCCAGATCAAAGTGCTTATTACTCTAGACAGCTATACAAATATAATCTCACCATAGCCGTCGGTAACTCAAAATGTAAGCAAACAAAAGAAAATATTTTATCTATGAATGGAATAAAATAGAATATAATAAAGGACCCAACGAAATATGCTTTGCAGTATATCACTGTCTACCCAGTATTAATATTCCGGAAACTATTAGAGCGATTTGCATGGCTTCAGGTGGATGTGGAGCTCAAAATATTTTTTTTTATATGATGGGAATGTTAAGTGTATGGTTTTTGAAAAATATCCCTCAGAACGTCAAGTATAGAATGCATTTTTCCTGTTGTTGGACATTCGTTTTTCAAATCCGACATAATTTTCGCACATAGTGAAAAAAATATTAAAAGGTCTGATGTTATAATAGAACCCCAGGAGTACACAAATCTCCTTTCCGAATTCGGAGCTGTTCGATCTCTAGCTGGAATAAATTTCGATTGGAAAACAGTTGCTGTAAAAGTTGTACGTCCACCTGGGCATTGGCACTTCCAATTTAATCGATGTGAATGGCTTATATTCCAACGCAACACCAAAAATGGTAACATCCTTGTTAGGGGCGAGGTGCACTATAAAACTAATATAGAAAGATCAGCACTATTGGCAAAACATTTTGGTGATAATTGAAAAAGGTGAAATCTTGATCATATTATGTTTGCGCAATCTTAGATAACGTAGAAAAAAGGAATCAAGAGGAGAACATCTATGTTCTCCTCTTGATTCCCTCTAGGGTGAAGACGGACTCTTGAACCAAGATATTACAGAAGGAAATATGAATCAAGAAGAGAAACTCTCTGAAAATCAGTGTGAATATGCTTATGAAGTTACCTATTCAGTTATTTAAAATAGCAATTAAGGTTAAAAAAAACAATAGATCTCCTAATATTATCATTTAATGGCTGTAATTCAGCAAAAGATAGCTGCCTCAAATATCTAAATAACGTCACAATTTGAGACTTCTATCCCTTCATTCACGACCTCCAGTTTTTTTTGCGTTCCTGTAAAATTTGGTTTTTCCGATATATCTGGATTTGAAACTAATATTTTTGACCTATTGATTTAAATTTATTACCAATATTATAAGTCAGATACATGTGAAAAAGATGATAAATGATATGAAAAAGGGGGAATTGTAAAATGTGTCGAAAGGGTCTTGGCTCTCAAGAACATACTATTTTATCAGGTCCTTTTAAAACTAGCACCTAGTTGATATCAGCAAATGTAGTCAAGCTATTTGAGATGGCAGTTAAAAATTATTGTCGCGGTGTCTAAGGCAGTAGTCTGACGGCACGGTAGTTTAAATGGTATGTGACTTTTCTAAATGTTTGTGAATGCTTCTAGGTAAGAGTTCAAAATCTAACAAGGAAATACCCCTCAGTCAG
This sequence comes from Cosmopolites sordidus, assembly GCA_031761425.1. NCBI lineage: Eukaryota > Metazoa > Arthropoda > Insecta > Coleoptera > Curculionidae > Cosmopolites > Cosmopolites sordidus. The sequence continues at coordinate 57,748 of JARFXV010001075.1, read as the reverse complement.
GCCGGATCTAGGCTGGGTAATGTCAGATGCCTTCTGAGTGATATCCAACGTTGGTCACTCGCCAGTCGGTAGGCTTCTTAAGAGACTACGATTATGCACATAACTAAGGCTGGATATCTCGAGGGACTGCTGACCGATGTTATCGATAGCCGATGACCATGGTTCGGAACCTATACGAGGATCCAGTCGCTAAATAACGTCTGGTGCGTTAATGCGTCTCTAACTTAAATACACTAATTGTTTATGGCGTAAGTACAGATCCATGGCGATCAGCGTCAGCGATAATCAATCAGCAATCATCGAAATATTCCATAGAGACACCTTAATGCATTTGTATCATCACTATCAGTATCAAAAGTGCTCATTTTTTGCCTATGTAGTCGGCCTACATTACTTGGTCTATTGGTTTTCTTCGACTGCAAGCTTACACCTAATTGGTTCTTTCACAACTAAAATTATATTGGATTTTTTAATGGAGATTGTCAATTATTGCATTTTTAAAGCCATGCAAAATCTGCAAATTGCTAAATATTTAATATAAAGAGTTAAGGGAAGGGAAGAGTTAAGGTCCTGTTCCATCATAGGTTCACTGATTGTTGTATACTATTTTTTTGCATAAACGTAGTGGACTATATGTAATTAGTCTTGGAATATTCTGTTTCATCTAAGGATGTATGGCCTCTGCAAAATTCCTGCATTCCTGCATTCCAAAATTCAATGGCATTAATGTTTGAAAACAATTTTGGACAAATATCTGCTGCGGCTACTTTTGACAAAGCGCATTCCGTCAGTCCAATTTCCGATCACTTTTTCAAGCAATTGGGGTCTTATGTCTACAATTGCCAGAGCTATGTTGGCTTCTAAGGCTTCAATAGTTGCTTGTTTATCGGTATAGACCAAAGATTTAACGTAACCCAAAATAAAATAATCACATGTGGCCAATTAACAGGTCCTTTCCTTGAAATGTTTCTCACTGAAATGTTTCTTTAATAAATCAACTGTTGCGTTAGCTGTATGACATGTGGAGCCGTCCCGTTGATACCACATCTCCTTCAGATCAATATCGTTCAAATTCGTAATTAAATAATCGACGTAGTCGAATAACAAAGCTCAATTTCCTGCTAATGGCGACGAATTGTTAAATATGAATCTTCATCAACACTGACAGCAACAGTGGTAATATTTTCTTCGGAACGCACATTGTTTCATCTTGTTTTTGTTAATATTTGATAGAAATTAATTTAATATAAAAGAACTAAAACAGTCTAAACCTTCACTGTATTTAAAAATTGTATGACAATTGTTTCAGCATGCAGCCCCTATATAATACAATGTTAAAAACAACTTTGTATTTTATTAATTCTAATTTAATGACAAAAACTTTGTCAAATGTCGAATATCTTGCTATTGAATATTGAGTTGGATAATGTAGCAATTAAACTTGTCTAATACTATTGAATATACACAATTGACTTGCAAATACGTTCAAATTTCCAACAATATTAAATCAATTAAGCCTCTGAATGTAACAGTATATAAACTAATGCCAACAGAATTTCAAATAATTCGTTTCAATTCGATTCAAGTCTATCGGTAGGTATTTCATACCTACTTACTCAAGCATTTTGTTCATGTTCTCTGGAAGCGTAAACCGGTCTATTAATGTCTGATATCACGTTGCGGGGATGTTCATATAAAGATGTCCTTTGCAGCGCTTATTACAGCTTTTACGTTTGTCGACTCTGTTCTCCCCTCATGAAGGTCCCTACCTGGTAGGGTGTTCATTAAAGTTAACTCTGAACGTTATGCATTGTGGCGAAAGGCTGACTGCAGATTATTATGATTTGGATCTTATTAGAATTCGTTTGCTCGATAGGAAGCCTGATTATAATGATGATGTAAAAAAACTGTGAACTCTAAAAATATAAATTTCGGATTAACATTTTGAGACATTATTTATACATTATCTAAAAGTAGAGACATGGCAGTTATGCTTCAAAAATCATATTATCCTATATGTTTATACGGATACAATTTATATTTTTCTTTGCGTAAAAGTATCAATAACAATTTGGCACAACTGCGGTTCAATTTACTGAATGACTTGACGCATGTTTTTCTTCAGGTCATTAGTCATCTGCGGATTGTTAAAATAGACTTTGTCCTTGAGGAAACCCCACAGGAAAAAGTTGGGGAGGTTTAGATCACATTATTTTGTGAACACGTCCGTAACAAATCCAAAGTTTCACTCGCCGTATGACACGTGACGCCATCTTGTTGAACGAACATAGTGGTGTTATATATTATCCATTTTGGGCCATAAAAAGTGTTTTAACATATTGCGGTAGCGTTCGTCACTAACATTTACCGTTTCACAAGTGTTATTTTGATGAAAAAAATACCCTATTACCTCTCCAGCTCACAATACATACTCCACTGTTACTCAAAGAGGATGTAAAGCTTCTGCAATAACTCGATGATTTTTACTTCACTTAATCCTAAAATTTTGCTTCGCATAACCTGTGGGGTGGAAATGAGCTTTGTCGGAAAACATTGTCACAAAGTTCTGCATTTATTTGCATAATTCTAACACGTTCTTCCGTAGTAAAACAATCCATAATTAAATTGCCGGGTCTCTAGATGCAACATGCGAGATATAAATTCCGAAGTACCTATTGGGATACCCTTTATAAATATAAGATATATGATTATATTTGATATTTTTTTTAGTCAAAATTCAAATTCCATGAAACTGATGAAAATTGATGTTATTTTGCATTTATCTTTTATGTCTATTCAGATATCAGAATCCATTGAAAATATTATAAGACCATATATAATATTTACGATATAATAACGAATTAACCAACTAGAGTATTTCAATAATATTATAATGTACTAAAAGAAGCATGTTTTGCATTGTGGCACGAAAAAAAACAGAATATCTCGCATTGGGATCATTAGTTAACAACAGTTGTAAAAATAAAGATCAAATTGGACTGAGCCTGGCAAAAGGTAATTAGTGCGTAAGGCAAGAATTATTGCACAAGGTAATTTAGTCACTAAATATATCATAGCACATGAACACCGACTGTACAGGACAGGTTTTAAACCAACAATACGCTCATAACAATGTTGTTATGAGCCATTGGTGATTAATAAAAAGCTGAACGGCCAAATCGTAAATTGGGCAAGGAAAATATAGTAAGAAACATTTATGTACGCAGAAGAACGAATGAAAGCTGAGTAAAACGTAAAAATAAAACGTAACCAACTATATGTTGTTCTATGTCTCAACTCAATATATTTACTGTAACTGTAACGAATAGATTTCCGAGGTTTAGTAAAAATGCATGCTTGGAGATTTCTCCTCTTAAATTTATTTTGTTAGTCCCTAACTATTATAATTCTATATAATTTTAATTTTAATAATAAAGGTTTAAGTTTGTGGACTTTGAAATTAATAATTTAGAGTACAAATCACAGGATGTTCTACTTCATAAAAACAGATAAAAAGATCAAATAGAAAACGCCTAAAAATATTGAAAGTGTCAGAGGTAGTGATTCACGGCGTTCTGCTCATCGTTATGCAGTTCTCTTGAGAATTTCAGATAGAACTTTAGGAGTGCAGTTACAGAGTGCCTGCTGCGAAAGATCAAGATCACTTAACCCCGTAAGTTATGTATGTTTATGTTTTGAACCCTTTTCGTTAAAAATGAAAATCTTCTTCACAGTTTTGTCAAGTTTTGTGAATTTGATCGGATCTTGTGTATAAAGAAAAATGTTGATATTGGCCTGATGACAATCCTCTCTACCTAAATATATATATATATATATATATATATATATATATATATATATATATATATATATATATATATATATATATATATATATACCTATAAGCCATCCGACGAGAGGTCGGCGAAAATACGGGTTGTTTGATTGTGGGAAGGGACTCCCTATTCTTGGCGAGAGACCATTTGTCAGTACCCTGATGAGTCTAACCACCAACAGACGAAATATGTGCCCTCCAATGTAAGGGATGGGTGGGGCTTCCTCCCGATCAAGCAATTAACCATCGCTCATATATATTATTATTATTATTATTAGGTGCGTATAGACCCGGTTGGATCACGCAAAGCATCCTGACTCATTTTTGAGTGTTCTTTCTAATCCTCCACACCTCTCTCATCCTTTCTCCGTGGATTCTCTTTCTCTCCTCCGTTCACCTTGTCCCCGATCTCCTTGAAACTTCGCTCTCTGATGCAGCGTTCTACATATGTATTTTGTGTCTGTACGTTCTTCTATCATCAATCTCTGTCGGACCCATTTGTGCCTTTCAAAGATCATCTCTGACTTGTGCGATCCATGATACTGTTGACTTGACTCCTTGTATGTACGTAAGAATTCTGTTGGTGAGTCTTGTCGGTGGGAGTCTACTGATATGTCCATAGAATTTCAACCTTCTTTTTCTTATGTCCGCCGCTACGTTGGACATTCTCTCTGCGGTCTTTCTAGAATGTAGTCTGTATCCTTCCTCTGTCAGTTTTGGGCCGAGAGTTTTCCTCATAATTTTGAATTCTTAAGTGTCTCGCTTGTGTATAGTACCTCTGGTTTGAATACTGTGTTGTTGATTACTGTGTGTTGTGTCCTGGGTCAGGAAGATATCCAGATTTAACATTTGTGGTTTGTATTTGTGCTTTTCGGGAGCTTCCTTGATCGCCACACAAAATATTCTGGAACTGAAACTCACAATTTAACAAGAATTAATCGAAATTACGTTGCACTCTGTTATGAATAATGTCCTGTTAAGTTTGGAATAGTTATCTTTATAAAATATTTTTTTTTTGTTTTGTTGTAAAATGGAATATCTCTGATTTGTTCAATGCATAGTTCAGTTAGATATTAAGTAATCACTAATTCTTATCTTAGCAACCTTTATTTAGAATTACAGAAACTAATTGTACTTTACTGTAAAACTAATTTTCGGTGATATACTTAATTATAGAAAATAATTTATTTTCTGCTTAATTTTATGTTTACCATAGTTTTTTGATTTGGATTTAAATAACATATAAAATGTCTTAACTTAATGTCTTAATTTAAGAATCCGTCAGTTTTTAATTTATATAACATAACACTGTTTTTAAAATACAAGAAAAATATCTATACATTGCTTTTTGACTCACACAGAATCTCTCTAAACAATATCTAACATCTCGTTTCGTATTGTTTCCGAATTTTGTGTTTGGATATTTCATATTTATTTCAGCAACCCTTTAAATCGACGGGCCTATTAATTTTGATATGCTGTTGTGAAAAGCTTCATATGCAGAGATTATAATTTAACCGGCTGGTTATTCTTTTACGTTCTCCTGGGGTTAAAATAGATCAAAACTGATAAAAGTCAAAATTTACACGCATTTACAAATTATTATCACATTCAAATGGTTCAAATATAAATTGGTAATAACGCATGGCGAGTGTAATCTCATATTGCGCACACCATCTTGCGATGGATGGTGGCTTAAAAATATTTCTTTCTACCTTATGCGAGGTTTTGGAGAGCACGGACTACTTCGCACTCTCTAGGCTGCTGCGATCGTTCACCATACGTGAGCTGTATGAGATTTCACCCGATATCTGACATGGCACCTTTATATGGTTTGTGGCTTTGATCATTCCTTCAGCGTTCAGCTCGATCTCAACATCTGCGTATATGCAACTTTCACACTGCCAATTGAGCCAAGCTGGTCCGGTTATGGTTTGAGAAACAAATGCATCAATCGGTGTATGGCTATTCACACTGAACGCCAAGCGAGTCTGGGCCGGGTTGAGTTATTCAGTGTGAATAGCCACATAACTGATACATGCGTTTATTTCTAAAGTGAAGTTAGACTCGCTTGACTCAGCTCGGCTTAGCTTTGCTTGGCTCAAATGATTTATGATTACTAGAATACATTCTTGGTAGTCATTTAAGTTGCCCGCGATCAACTTAAACACTTACATATCCATCATTTACCTATTGTAAATATACTAGATAATGGTGTCGTTTTTGAAAGCGGATAGCTTTGGGAACCAAAATCTGAACCATCCACTGTAATTTTGGGATGATTAGAACACCTTTTCAGGTACCGTTATAACTACATGTATAATATGGTTTGAGTATCAATGTTATACATGAAGCGTAGGTTTTGGTTGTTCTAAAACAGTGCAAGGACGGGACGAACATTTAATCTACAATAGGAGATCGATTTGAAAATATACCAGACGTACATCATATTTTTTTTGCCAGAACCTCCTCGAGGATGACTATTAATTCAAACTTACTTGTGATGGAGATGCGAGTTTATTGTCCTCACTAGAAACTTCTTATAGTGCCTCACAAGTTGCAGAGTTAAGATTGTATGAGATCATCTATATGTTGTAATATGCCTGGAATATGATTATCCGAAATGTTGGTATGCTTTCTAATTTTCAAATGAATTTTCGACAAAATTGAATAATTGGTGTGAGTTGAATACCCTTCAATTAAATAGTAAGAAGTGCAAAGTAGTAATTTTCTAATAAGTTAAATAACTTTGAGTTTAATTCTTCCATAAAGGCCTGTATTCTGAAACAACTACCTGATTTTAAAAAATTATGAATAACTTTCGTTACAAAACTTTCTTTTGGGAATCACATACATAATGTAGTGAATAGGCTTTTAGATCGCTTGGTTTTATAATATATAATTGGAGATCTTTTGATAATTGCGATGATCTAAAGAGTTTGTTCTACACTTATGTTAGATCTAAAATAGAGTATGGTTTTGTGATGTAGAGCCCATATTACAAGAACCATAAGAAACATCTGGAGGATGTACAATAGCGATTTTTAAAGTTTCTACACTTTAAATCTTTCCCAGGAAGAGGCTTTGGTCATCATCAGTTGCTGATCATGAATAATTTTTAATCATTGCAGTTAAGAAAAGGTTATCATTCTATAAATTTTTTAAATAAATTTTTGCATAGCAAAATTGATAGTCCATGCTTCCTCGATCATTTGAACTTTCGAATAGGGGGGAGTCTAGACTTGCGCTGTCTTTTTATTTGATTCTAGCTTTGAACAATGTTTGCATTAAATCACCATTACACTCTATGTGTTCTATTTTTAATTAATTAAGTTAGTTTTTGATATTTCTAATAAAGGTAATACCATTTATTGTGTAACTTTATTTTGAGCATAGTCTATAACTTTCAACGTAATTAATTTATTGGTTAACTACCTTTTCTCTTTGAGTTTTGTTTTATATTTATTATTGTATGTATGTATAATTAATATTGTAGATATAAGTGTGGTTATTATTATATTTAGTAATGGATTACATTAGCTACTAGTAATTAGCTCTGTAATTGGGATATCCTGTTGAGCTAATAAAGGATTATTATTATTATTATTATTATATGTAAAACTTTACTTGTGTGTTGCTTGGGTGCCTTATCCCAACTCTCTTAGGGTGTTTTAATGACATTACCTCTCATTACCTATAAAAACACGATCAAGCAACCAGAAAAATAGATTCGGTTGCATGAAGCAGTACATATGAACTAAGAATTTATTGACGTATGTGGTTTATATCCATGGACTCAGCTGCACCCGTAATTATTTTTTCGAATCTCCATAATTACAATATTCGTTATCTTCAATAGATTATTAAGATTGATACATTGTTAGGTAATTTAATGTTAGCATACAATTTATAAATACCATTATACCCAATAATTTTGTATCATTCTTTGCCTTTTTACGTTAACTGTCTTACGGAATAACGAGTAAGCAATATCAAATAGCGAATATAAAGAGATAATTTTAAAGAGTCAGTTTTCTTCTTCAGGTAGCAAAATCATATACTTTGTTCAGTATTTACACTCATTTAAAAAGAAAGGTGGTACCTGTTCCAAAAGAGTGTTTATTAAATGCAAACGTATGACATCCAGGACAGACGTGTGTTTTGGACTATTATGTGCTAAACGTAGGCAATATTCTATTAATATGTTCTATAATTAAGCGTCTTGCATAGTATAAGGTATATCACGTGCAGATTATATTACAACATTAATATCCGCCAGGCTTTTTCTTCTTTATACTGTCTGATATGTGACGGTTTAATTATTAAGGTTCCTTAAAGCCCTTCGAAATTGAAACTGGAGTAAGACAAGGGGGTGGACTATCGCCACTCTTATTTAACTGTGTCTAGAAAAAGTAATACAGGAGTGGCGTGAATAAAAGTCGGCCCTGAATATTGACAAGCCTATTAAACTGGGGAGAACTAACATCAAAATTGATTGTCTGGCATTTGCTAATGATCTAGCAATTTTGGCTCAGGATATATTAACGGCACAAAAACAGATTGAAATCCTAAAAGAAATAGCAGAAAAGGTAGCACTCCAAATTTCCTTTGAAAAGACTCGATACATGACTTGCAACAGACTAGGAACACAATTTCTAAAAACAAAATATGGTAACATCAGACGAGTTCCTCAATTCAAATATTTGGGTCAAATAATAATGGAAAATGGGTTGGAAAAAGCGGCTAATAAGGGCAGATGTCAAAAAATGGAAACGGCATTGAGACTTACACAAAATATTTACAATAAACAATGCCTATCTAAAAACACAAAACTGAGACATTACAACACAGTTATTAAGCCAGAATGTTTATATGAAGCTGAAACACTCATTTTGAATAGAAAGAGAGACATCGAGGACATTGAAAAGAAGGAAAGAAAAATCATAAGAAATATCCTAGACCCCAAACAAACAAATAGCATAACATACCGACTTCGAGAAAACCAAGAAATCAAACAATAAACAGATAAACATAGCGATATGAGAAAAAAAGACTAAAGTTTTACAGACACTTAAAATGGATGAATCCAAGTAGGCTAACTAGACAAATAGTCGAATTTTATAAAAATAGGAGTACAGCTAAAGCAGAAATATTTAAATGGATTACTGCAATTAAAGAGGACCTAAAATCAGCAAATAATACACAAAATGGAATTTAGGATAGAGGCTGTTTGAGGCTGTTTGAGGCACAAGGTTGGCATTTGGAAGGTTGGCCAGAGAGAAAAATGTAGGAAGACTGGAACAACTTGGTCTGACAAAAGGAAAAAAGTTCATAGCGAAAGAATTAAATTAGTATGGGCGCAAAGGAAGGCTAACAACAACAAACGCCTCTAACTGTACTTTGCGTGGTCCACCCATACGGATAATGTCATCAAAACTAATAATTACAAGAAATATATCCTTAAAGAAAACACTGAAGATGTATGTCGAAAGTGTGGTAAAATAGGGGAGACTGTTGTGCACATAATTGGTGGATGTCCTACTTTAGCAGAAAACGCATATTTAGGAAGGCATAATCAGCTTGGTAAAATAATCCACCAAAAACTGGCACTTAATTATGGCCTTTTACCAACATCTACTCCGCCGTATTATAAATACAGTCCTCAAGCTGTTCTGGAGTCTGACGATGTGCTGCTCTACTGGAATAGACCGATAATAACTGACAGGGCTGTCGACTACAATAGTTCCGACATAAGTCATAAGTCAATAAGTAATATAAGTCTCAATAAATAAAAAAGAAAAGTGGGGAACAATTATTGATATTGCCATACCACTGTCTCATAATATACATAAAACGGAGGTGGAAAACGTTTCTAAGAATGAGAACCTTTCTTATGAATTGAAGAACATCTGGCAACTTGAAAAAGTGAACATCGAATTTTTGTAATTTCCGCAGAGGGATTGGTGAGCCACAGGTTCTCCAAAAGTTTAACAAATTGCGGACTAAGTAGAAATGTAATAAAAGTGGGACAACGGGCTATATTGTTGCAAACCTGCCACATAGTTCGAAAATTTTTGTGTTAATGCCAACGAAATACTGGGTTATAATAAAATTTATCCCCAGGCTCCGAGCCGAACTCCAACATCGCGAGGGAGGAATCGGTTTATGGTTTCCAGCTTTTTGAGCTGAGAGAGTCATACCAAGTCGATGAGAATAATAATAATAATAATTATAATAATAATAATAATATATATATATATATATATTGTGACCTATTATTTTCTGTTTTGAAACAAAATAAAAAATATATAGATCACAGCGACGGCAGCTGTTCGCCGGGAGTACCGGGAAGAAGGTCCAGGATAGTCCAGGAAGGTCCTTCATATATCGGAAAAGACCCTGGAACCGGGAAGAGGTCTATCTTAAATAAAACGGTTTACTAGAACTTTATACATATATATTATAAAAGCACACTCAAAAAAAGAACGACACAAAGCACACAAAAAAAGGGAATAACTAAAACTATCAAACAAAAGGCACGGGAAGGTTTAGGGAAGGTGGTTCTCCAAACCTTACCGTGAAAGAAATCAAAAAGTCAAATGAATAGTTCTGAATTACACCAGCTGGTCTCTATGTCCCTATAATTACAATGTAGAGGTTATTTCCTCTATTCTGACAATAGTAAAAAGATAAATATATATAACGCTAGGGTAACCAAGAATGGTTAGACGGCAAATAAATACAAAATATAAGATGATAACGTGACCATTATCAGTATAAGAAATTATGGTAATAATGTATTTGTGAAAAATAAATGTTAATTGCAATCCTTAACGGTACATGTTTATCTGGCCTTGTTTCCTGATGTTGTCTATCATTGCCTGTCAAGGTACTGGGTGTCCAAAAAAACACTGAGTACGACTGCGCGCAGTCCGGTATCCCTATGCGAGGGTCCCGAAATAATCTCGATCTGACCAACCGGTTACTCTGACATGTGGCCCCAAAAAGGTGTAAGGTTTCCACGATGGTCAGGCTCTGTAATAGGTGGTCGTTCAACGGCCTGATGTCCGTTGATCGGATTGTCTGCTGCCGGGTCGTAAAGCCCCCTCTATAAGAATATCAGAAAAATCAACCCAAGCGTGACTTGGCCAGCAAACCTACGTACCTCGGTTGGAAGGGTAAGGCGCGAAAACGTCCGCTCACCTGGAGACTTGGAGTTAGACTGTATTGCCTTATCCGAACGATACCGGAGCTCTTTCAGTTAAGAATTTGTCCGAAATAAACCTACCAGTGGTGATCAAGAATTTACGAATGCTACCTGTAGCGATCAAGAATTTGTGAACGCTACAATATATTTATATATATATATATATATATATATATATATATATATATATATATATATATATATATATATATATATATATATATATATATATATATATATATATAATATAGCTATATATATAAATATATATATATATATATATATATATATATATATATATATATATATATATATATATATATATATATATATATATATATATATATATATATACATACATATATATATATATATATATATATATATATATATATATATATATATATATATATATATATATATATATATATATATATCTCAAACATCTGAAAAATTAAGGATTATTTCTGGAGTGCTCCAAGAAATAATCCTATATAAGTGCTATAGAAAGACTGAATCGGGAAGCAGTGCTTCTCTTCGGGGTAAAATTGTTCCAAATTGTACTAAAGCAATACCCATAATGTCTCTAATACTTAATCTACAATGCTTCTCTACCATTACTAAAGTCCTTATGCCGCTTAATAATTATTATGTTTTCTACTTTGCTGCATTTCGGTTTTTAGTATATATTGGAGGCTAACCGAGGCAAACGTCGTTTCATTTCAGTTATGGAACGTGGGCTAATGTTGGACGCGACATACATAGGGTTGAACATTGACTACTTGAAACATAATGAAAAACAAAAGATTATAACTGAAGCTACGTTTATGAAGAGAATGAGAAAATCACCCTTTAACAAGATACATGATAGTAATAATGAGAACATCTGGAAAATATATATCTTAACTTGGTGCAAATAAAGTGAAGAAAAAATTATACTCTGCAGAATATATATACAGTGTGTACGGAAAGGACATATGTACAATGTGTAAGGAAAAATACTTTCTTAAATTTAACTAACCATTTTTTTACATCATTTCAAACAAAAGGTTGCCTTGTAACAAGTATCCCAAATTCAACAATTTCTACAGAAAACAGGTCAAGACTTTTTAAAATTTTCTTACAATTTGAGAACTCATTATCGTATTTCTTTTTAACCATCAATTTCATGGAAATAACCAAATTAAGTGTTTTGCTAGATTTGGAATTTTTTGGAAATAAAACGTAAGATTTTTATAGCCATTTATTCCATACGTTTCAACACAAATTTGATTTGTTTTATAATAGAAAACAACGAAAACATAAACATTATTGTTGTTTAATGAAAAAGTTGAAATTACTAGCACTAATTTGTCACATCATCACACATCATCACACAAGCCCGGCACCATTTTAACCAGTATTCCGAACACTTTGAAAAAGCCCTGGCATATTTCTAATCTGGTTGGCAGCAGTAAAAATATATTCTTCTTAATACAGCCTCTCCGTAAATAAGAAGTATTTCCTGATATTCGAGTATAAAACATTTCTGGTTTTAAATGCGATTTAAATACACTTTAATGTCTTATTACAGTCCCAACGTTCGTAGAATTGAAAATTTGATTTTAATAACCCTCTTTAAGCTAGATGTAAAATTTTAAAACATTTTAATGTTTGACTTTCTAGCGACTGAGCCTGTTAGTAAATGTTTTAAAGTCAGTAATATTCGCGAAAATTTAGTAGCTTCTAGAGTTCATGGAGGGCAATTTTAGACGTACTTAGTAAACTATTTTAATGGCGTTTAGAGCCCTAAACCGACCCATTAATGTTCGATATCACGTTGTGGAGATATTCACGTGAAAATGTCATATGCAGGGCTTATTACGGCTTTAATGTTTGCCGGCCGTTTTCTCCTTTATAGCGCCCTCTACCTGGCAGGGTAGCCATTACAGTTAAAATTGGGCATCCCGGATAGCGGCGAAATGTCGTCTGCAGAATATTACGTTCTACCTCTTGTCGGAATCCTATACCATTTGTATATGTATATTGGAGAGTTATTTTTTTTTGCAAAATGTTAAAGGCAAATTTTAAAATAAAATTATAAATATTTTCCCAAGATCCAACTAGAACATATGGATACAACAAAGTATATAAGGTGGCGAATAGACAACTTCACCAAATTATATTCGATATATTGGCAGAAGGTTATACAATTTAAAAAAAAATAAAGTATTATATTTGTGTTATATTAAAAAAATCTTTTAAAAAGCTGACTTAATGAAGGATGATACAATATGAGCGCAATGTTAAATTAAAATAAAACATGGTTTTCTGTAAGTATTGAAATATCTATTTATTTATAATATAGACAAAAAATGGTTGCCACGGCTTTGGTGACACATGCGTACTCTTCTGGTGCTATTTTCAATAACGACTTTACATAAATGTGGCGGTATTTCATTGATACAGCGTTCAATTTCGGCCTTCAGTACTTGGATGGCTTGTTAGCGTAAGTTTGAGTTAAGTTGTTGAGTTAATTGGACTTTCTAGGCATGGAGATGCAAATCCTTAGCAAGAATACGGTAAAGAGTGACTGTTGAAATGTCCAGTTGTTGTGCACGATGACGAATCGAGGACCCTGGACTCGGCCATACTCTCACAACTGCCGTGATGTTTTGTTCTAAATGACCTAGATGAAGCAGAAAATATTTTAAACCTGTACTCGAATAAAATTATGGAGCTGATATTTGTAATTTATGATTAATGATAAATGAAAATTAATTGTTCGCTGTTGTTTTCGTCCTTTATTATGTTTTCCCATATTAAATTTAAATAATCCTTTGTATTTACTAGATATCATGCTTTACAGATATGTGAATATTTTGATCATAAATAAAAGAACATATTAAACTTGAAGAGATTTACCACTAAACACCAAATCACTTTTTTTTAACTGCTTGACGCGCGTTTCGCTAACCATGTTAGCATCATCAGGAGATGATTTAATCTAGGAAAATCTCTTCAAGTTTAATATTTCACACCAACGGTTCCAATGAAAATTGGTTCGGCACGTAGTGCCTTCTTCAGATATAATACAATCATTGTATCATCATCCCGTAACAAATGATATTATTCATTATAAAACGTTTATTTTTAATTTGTAAAATGGCTGCTGATGTATTAAACTTCAAAGAAGTTACATAATCCAACAGTTACAATTGGCATAATGATTATTACATAGTACTATAAAAAGGAAATCTTATATATATATATATATATATATATATATATATATATATATATATATATATATATATATATATATATATATACATATCTTATGACAATATCCAATTTATTGCGTCCTAATGGAAATTTGATATTTCACCAAGAGTGAAATTCGTTCCAGAGTGCGAAATAAAATTTTCTTCTTGTATACCGTCTAAATTATGTCCATGAGCTAGTAGAAAATTATATATTTTCGATTATATGATACACGATTTAAGTTTAATAACAGAGTAAGAAATTTTGTGAATTGATGAAGAATATTTTGACAGCTTGGGTACAAATAAAATTGAATGAAATATGCTTTTGTTATTAGTATTAAATTATTAGTTACAACGGATTTAAGATAACCTGTAAATTTCTTGATTAATCTAACAGGGACACAACGATAATTGTGAATAATTTAATCTGCTTTTTGGGAGATTTCTTCAGTTCAAACCGATGTTTATAAACCTGGACGCCAACCGACATCAATACTCTCTCTCTTATATGTCATTTGTTATTATATATGGTTATATGTCATTACGAATGGATAAAAAATGCTAAAGCCTTGACATTTTCGGTTGTATTGCTACTGCTAGTTATGTAAGTATTCAACAGTTTCACATTTTCCTTATGGCAGAATAAGCCTTGAAAGAAGTGTGGTTTGCTCCTTTACTACTCTAAACATTTTAAATAAAATAATACGACTCATAACATGATTTTAATGACATGAGTTTACAGTTTTTCATAGACCACCTTATATTTAGTAATACATAGAAATCATGTCACCCCTTGTCAAAAAGATGGCGGTATTTCATTGATTTATAGATACCAGATTGGTCAGTTGGACTCTTCAGTCGAAGCAGACAACACTTGAAAATACCAAATAAGCCGAAACGTCGTAATTCTAGAGTTGGTGGAATCAAAAGAGTGATACTTTCAAAATCCACATTAATAACAATTTTACCGCAGACAGAGTGTCCAAAATTTGATGACTAATTACATTATTTTCAATGTTAAAAAGTTTGTTCTTTCAAATTTGACACTCTGTATATTATTGGATGGTCGGATGCAGAATTTGATTCTGCATCGATTCGCTATAACTTTCCCTATACATATTTCTAACGGTCTTCTTGTTAATCCATATGTACTTTTTATTAAAAGCCGATGAAACTCCAAAAGTCCTATCGAGTAAGCCTGATTTTGACAGGAATCAAACATCATAAAATTTTCTCAGAAATCCAAAAATGAAATAATATAGCGGGTGTTCGAATTCATACAAAGAACTTTATTGGCGACGTACTCGATAACCGGAAGTGCTATGACCTCGAAAATATTTTATAATTAAAGATAATCTTAAAACGAACGTTTACCGCGAAAAACCCGGTATATATATATATATATATATATATATATATATATATATATATATATATATATATATATATATATATATATATATATATATATATATATAAAATAATGAGGTGGCCTTCTGGAGAAAGAGAGATTAAAAATAAAGAAGAAAATAAAGAAACTACACACGCGCTCCGCGTTCCCGCCCACGCGTTTGTCGTTACCCCTTCCGCCATCCAAAGTGCCAACAAGTGTCTTCCAGAACCGGTTTCTGGCCTTACGCCGTCATCAGCTAGGCTCAAGCTGAACGCCCGGAGAGCGGATGAATGGAGGGTATGACTAAAGCCATGACTAAATAATCAGGTAAACCTAAATAGTTTACCCTTATTACACTTAAAGTAACATGTCTCGACGTTGAACAAGGGAATAGGGAGTATCCAGTGTATATAACAATATCTTACTAAAAATTAATATTGTATCTTTCGTATGTGAAGACAATTTTCGTGTGTCATTCAATTTTCGAGTATGGTGAAAATTAGGGCATAAGTATTAATTCTATTATATAAAATATTTTTCCAGGATTTTTGTTCATCCGTATCTTAAGATCGGTTTCATTCTTTAAGAACTCATCAGTTAAGCTCGGATGTTTTTCTCTCAAAGTAATCGAACCAGTCCCAGTCGTCTTTAATTCCGAAAATCGGACAATACAGATAAATGAACGAGACACAGTTCGTCTAGTCATACTACCTGTATTTAAAAATACTGCTAATTATTATATATCAAAATTATTTTTTAGATGCTTGGTCATTATCTAACAAGTTTAATGCGAGCACATTGCATTGATTATTTAAACGCACAATATTTTTTTTCTGCACCTCACAATGTTGCACTTCGTTTATTGTTGGTACATCGAGATTGTTATAGATGTCCTTGTTTGTGAGAAACTATGGAGCATCGCTAAGTAACCGAAGAACCTTGAATTGAAATCTTTCATTGATGGCTATATTCGATTTAAAAACTCTTGCCCAGAGCTGGAGGCCTCTTGTCCAAATAGGCTTCAACACTATGTTGTACACCAAAAGTTTATTTCCGATAGAGAGCTGAGACTGCCCTCCAACTAGCCTGTAATGTCTTTTAAACTATATTCCCAGATGTTTTCGTTCGTTGTTTTTTATTTGTCGATGTCAAGCCTCAGTCCAGGTACATGCCTAATTATTTCACAGATTCATTTTTGGGATAACTTGGTCGCGGAGATTAAGTATTGGTGATGATTGAACGATGTGACTTTGTCCGTAGCTCTATTTCATCTAATACACTTTCTAGTTTTGCAGCTGTTTCGACAGGATTTTTCTGAACTTCTTGTAATGCTGTATCATTAGTAACTGTTGTAGATATAATATTTAATGTAGGTAAGTCTGCAGTAAAAACTAAATATAAAGTAGGCTCCCCTTCGGAACACCCCTTCTGATTATATGGTATGTAATGTAGTGTGAGTTGCTTTAAATCTCACATGAAAATATCTCTCTTCAGATCCGATCCCGAAAAGTGAAAAGTGAAACAGGTAAGTTCTGTTTGAGTTTATACAATAACTCTAGATGTCATACTTTGTCGAACAAAGTTTAGACGAACTTTTGCTTTTTTTCACTAACAACTACCAGAATAGTTTATATTTTCAAACATTTTAACTGATATATGCACTACATAAATATTTAAACAGAAATAAATATCCGCACTATGAGTTGGAATTGAATCTGTCATGTGACTACCATTTAAAATGGATACGAAATATATTAGATACATTCTTAAAGGATCAATCTTACAAATAAAATAAATTTATTTGAAACGACACTGTCATTTTGGAATCTTCAATATCATAGTCATGATATATTATCATAGTTTCTTTTGAATATTCACTGGTATAAGCCTCAAAAAGATCATAGATCATTTACTCAAACTTTGTAAGTTTTGCCTTGATATATTTTTGAGCTTATGTCAATAGATTTCCAGATAAAAATGATTAGGTGCTGAACAAGCAATAAATTTCAATCGTCGAATAATTTATAACCACGTATACCTCATACTCGAAATACTCCTCCGGAAATATTGTTGAAACAACGTCGAATTTAGAAGTGAAAAATGCAGATAACGACGAAGTGATTTATGATAACCGAAATCATTAGTCATGCGAATTTTGGCTTCAGTTAAACCAGAACAAGACTGATAGTTCTCGGAAATTATTAATAACATTTTTATTTTGGCAATTTGTCTTTGGCAAAGCGGCCACGAAATGGATTCCTCGAGATCTAATTTGGCGCGAACTGCTCGTCGAGATTTCGTGTTTAATCAAATGTTCAATTTGTTTTTTTTATTATCTCGCGTTAAAAATGACCCATCTGGTATTATCTCGGTTTATTAACGTTCGCTTATAATTTTTTTCGTTCAGTTTTTTTGTGGGCAATTCAGCCTTGAAAACATTTTAGTAATGATAATCAGCTATTGGCTTGGCTTTACGTAAAAAAAGATAACTGGTAAGCATTATGTTCACTCTAATTGAAATGGTAGTATGGGGAAACCAAAGTTTGAGTCTACTTCAGATGATGACTGGACAGAACATTTTGGACGAAATAACAGAAAAACACTTTATTAAAACAAAATTTGTTTATATTGATCGTGTTAAAACTGAACCATCTAGGAGTATTTGACTTGCTTACTGATGCTGTCGGTTTCATTTCGTGTTAATTTTGCTTTCTAATGCCATTAAATTCAATTATCATGTATTCTCTATTTATCTCTTGAATTCAAAAAAATGACAATTTTAATTTAGAAGTATTAAATAAGTCTATAAATTATATTGAGAGGCGATCCTTTGAATCCATAAAGTGAATTATACAATTTTGAACCTAACCACTAAAGCCAATCCACCATTCAGCAAAACGTGGTTATACACTCCTCATAATTTCACTATTAGTGATACAAGGGTCGTTCAGTAAGTCCTTAGAAAAAAAGTAGAAAAACAAATTATTTAAAGCAGATTAGTTTATTTTTCAACATAATCTCCTTGTAGCTCTATACACTTTTCCAGGCAATTGTACAACTTTTTTAAGCCGTCTAAAAAGTAAGATTTTGGAAGGTTTTCAAAATAGGCATCTGTTTAGGCGATGACCTCCTCGTTGTCCGCTGAGCCATTTATATATAAGTTAGGAAATAAAAAAGTCACTGTGGGTTAAATCCGGTGAATACAGTGGATGTTGTAATAATTCGAACTATATTTCCATGATTTTGGCCATTGAAACTGTACGCGTGCTATGTCTTGATGGAACAGGATCTTTTTCTTTTTCACTTGACGACGATTTCTCTTGATTTATTCGCTCAACCGGTGCAATAACGCTGCATAATACTCTGCAGTTATTGTTTTTCGTTTCTCCAAGTAATTGCTGGATGATTTCACCGTTTTCGCCTTCTTCGGAGCCCGTTCGCCGTGAAAAACCCAGTGTTTTGATTAATCCTTTGTCTCCAAATTGTAATAGTAACTCCATGTTTTATTCATAGTTACGTATCAATGAAGAAACTTATCAGAATTGCTACGAAAAAGCGCCAAAACAGCCGACCACACGTTTGCCTTTATTCCCCACTGAGAGCAAACGTGGCATCCATCCTGCAGAAATTTTTTCCACATCCAAGTTTTCGTGCAAAATTAAAAACACTGTACCTTGCGATAAGCCTGTGACCTCAACTATTTAGCACATTTTGATTCGTGGATCACTTAAAACAATGTCGTGAATTTCGTCAATCATTTCGGAAATAGTCAGTTCCACTGGATTCTTCCATTCCGAACGATGTTCATCTCTTGTGGATGTACGGCTACGTTTAAACTCATCCCCCTTATAAACAGTTACAAACACAGCAGTAGACGTACCATGAATTTCATTCAACTCAGTTTTGATCTCTTTCAGTGTTAAGCCTTTTAAATATAAGTGTTTAATCATCACTCGAAACTCACTGTTTTTCATCTAAATAAACAAATATATATCTAAATAACATATAAATAAATAAAAGTTTCCTGCTTCAATCAACAATAGAAATAAAACCATGTAATGAATACAACTGAGACTTTGACAGCTATCTGATGAATAATGATGCTTACTAAAAACAAACCATTTCCAATGCGACGAGCGCCATTTCTTGGATTTTCAAAAGACTTATTGCCCGACCCTCATACTTCAGGTCTTAATAAACATAGTTTTGCAGGATTTTATGAACATCAATGTTTAAACTCATATAAAAACTGATATTCTACTGGATATAGGCTGAATCCGTTGAGGTCTATCCAGTCATAAAATTACTGAAATTATATAAGATTCTTTCATATGACAGTTATTAATAACATTATTGTCTTATAGAAATATTTCTTGTCCTTTCTTAAGAAAAAACTAGAACTTTTTAATTCTAGCCAGTTCTGTTTACTGTCCAGACATTTAATCTTGTCTGTATAACAATTATCTTTTATTTTGATTTTTAACACTATTTTAAATTTTGAAGAGATTACAAAGGTTGACTAATCATGAGTTCCGATTTGCTATTGCGCTGCCAGTAATTGAAAGTCCAAATTTCTAACAGTATTTGTATGAACAATATGAAGAAACATAAATATATATTATATCATGGCGAATATTGTGCCAAAAAGCCAATCGGTATTATCAAAATGCACTAAATGACAACACGATTCAATAGTGGTTAAGTACAAAATGAAAAAGTTACATAGTTGGCTCGTAAAGAATACTAAAAATAGTCGAAAAACGGAAAATGTATCCGTGTCCACTCAAAAATTACCCATTTCTTCACCTGCCCGCACAACGTTAGTAGGTGCCTCCCGAGACCGGTTTCTGGCCTTAAGCCGTCATCAGTTGGGCTCGAGCTGAACGTCCGAAAGTAGCTGAAAAAATGACCAAAGGTCCGAGCATATACATGGGCCATGTCGGATGTAGATTGTAATACAATGCAGCTCCCACCATCTTGCGGTAAACGTCCGGAACAGTCACACTGCGCGAAACAGCGTCTGCTTCCGTGACCCGCCCAGGCCCTAGGCATGACCCGCATTGTATTACAGCCTACATCCGATATGATCTATGTATATGGTTGTACCTGTTGTATTTGCTGCTCATCCGCTTTTGATCAGAAACTGGTCTCAGGAGACACTCGCTAACATTTTGGAAGCGGCTGAATTTTCCGTTTTTAATTACAAAAATGTAAGTCACTGAAGTGACCACCGTTTTGGCCTATGCGAACATAATGTCGCTCAAGGATTTTTGCGTCTCTCTTTTTAGTTTATCTCGTTGCAATTAGAACTTAATACGTATGCAGCTTTCCTTCATTTATGACTTGAAGTAGCACCAAATAATAACAAATTGAAAGAACGGACAAACGAAGAGGTGACGCTTATTGAGGATATAGCCATATGAACCGTGGTTTAATCTCGTTCCAACATTATAAACATTATAATCTGTGTATTAATTTCCTTTCGCTGGATTTCAGATTCGCAAAGACTTGAAAGAAATTATTTCGATGGAAAGATCTGAAGAACCTCTTCTTGAGGTTCTAGAGATTCTTCCATCAACCTTGAACCATCAATATGAATCGATGTGGTGCGGTGAACATATGAATCGATGTCACCGCGACAAATTGTAACTATTAATCTTTTTATTTTGTAAGGTCGTGTAGCAACAATTTTGTTCGTCAACTGCACTCTTTAGATGAAAATATACTTAATCATAATTTTTTAATTTTTTGCCTATTTATGTTCTGGCGTAAAGTTTTTTATTTCTCCTTTCCTTCCTATTCTATATCATCCGCCTAATACCTTCCCATTCTATATTCCTGCTTTTTGCCCTACTTTGTTCTTGGCCTTCTTCTATAATTTTTCCTTGTTATCTAGCATTATTCATATGTGTCAGGATTATTTAACTTGCCCCTCTATGAATGTTTCGTTTATTTACTTTAGTTGTAGGTTCTGTGTTTTATTTCTTATTTTATCTCTTTTTTGTTTTATTCTGGATTTTACATAAGAATCGCATATCCATTGCATTAAATCATATCTCATGTTTTCGGCCAATATCCATGTCTCACTACTATATAATATTGTAGGTCTTACCATTTTTTTTAATTTCTTCTGTTTATATATTCTCTGGTACTTGACTCTTGTTTATAAATATATTTATTGCCATATTGAAAACTTAACTAGCCCTTCCCATTTCCTCATCTATTTATTTTTCTATTTTACTATTACTTTTAATTATCGTTCCTAAATACTTATAATTTTTACATTCCTTTGTTTTTCAAAGTGTTTTATATATATTTTTTTCTCTTGATATAAATATGATAAAAAAAATCTTGAGAAATTTTTTAATAATTTTTAGCAAAGGTGCATGATCTGCGAAATTAGGGAAGTTTTATTAAAACCAGATGGTTTCTTCTTCATTACGACTTCTCAACGTTGGAAACAAAAAAAAAACCCATCACAAAGTGATGTTATGAGTTAGAATGCGCCAATGACATCCGATGATAAAATGCCCTTTTCTTGTCGTTTGGCGAATTAACTCATCATTTTCATAAAAGTTTGTTAGACAAAGAATGGCGTCTAAAATCCACTAAAACTTGGTGATAACTAAAGTGGTATATTTTATGTGTTGCATGTACATCGCATATAATGTATTACAATGCATTTAAATATATTTTATATCCAAGGATTATAATGTAGCTAAACTGGTGTAGTATGAATAAATCCTGCATATAATAAACAGATGATGCAAATATGATACGCAAAGACCCTGGACAATGACTGTACTCAAAATCGTAAAGTGTTCCACGGTTTTAAGATGGGTTAATATAATGAGGGTCCTTCCAAACACAAAATGGTGCTCAAATAGCGAAACATTTCTATAAATATATCAAGCCTTGGTACGCTTTAGCGCAGATTTTGGATGCTGAGTATAGTCATCTGCAAGAAAATCAACAATAAAATCGCTAAACATCATACATCATGCAGGCATTCGACATGCTATAGAAGCATTTCCCCCGAGTCCAGTCATTCGTTCTTATCTCAGGCAGGACTACTACCTTTGGATGAGAGACATCAGAATTATGTTATTACATATATAATTAATATCGGCATCCACCCAGAACCCTAGACGATTAATATGTGATTAATATCAGCATTCTAACTGTTAATTAATATCGAATAATATCCAGACATATAGACTAAAATCAACTCTTAGTTTGTTTGAGAACTTACTTTCACGGTTCCACAAATACTTCTTAACGCACCTCTCAAAATACGGCCATGGTTGATACCTGAAACAATATTATGGTTAGACATGGTGTATTGTGAAAAGGGGCTGTTCACAAATTATGTAAGCACATAATAGGGGACGGGGGTTAAGCTAAATCTCTATGCATGCTTACTTAGGGGAGGAGGGCGCTAGTGAACAAACCTTAGGTAAGAAAAATATTCATTTTTTTTCTGCAGTTGGTAACTCCAATGACTTTTAAACTATAATTCCGTATCAATAAATTATTTTTATTTGATTAGATTTGATTAGATTTGATTAGATTTGATTAGATTTGATTAGATTTGATTAGATTTGATTAGATTTGATTAGATTTGATTAGATTTGATTAGATTTGATTAGATTTGATTAGATTTGATTAGATTTGATTAGATTTGATTAGATTTGATTAGATTTGATTAGATTTGATTAGATTTGATTAGATTTGATTAGATTGGATTAGATTGGATTAGATTTGATTAGATTTGATTGGATTTGATTAGATTTGATTAGATTTGATTTGATTAGATTTGATTAGATTTGATTAGATTTGATTAGATTTGATTAGATTTGATTAGATTTGATTAGATTTGATTAGATTTGATTAGATTTGATTAGATTTGATTAGATTTGATTAGATTTGATTAGATTTGATTAGATTTGATTAGATTTGATTAGATTTGATTAGATTTGATTAGATTTGATTAGATTTGATTTGATTAGATTGTTAGAGCTAAACTCTTTTAAAGACTTGACTCGAACAATTGAAGGTGCACTTAAGCTTATTATCATCTTTACAGTCGATGGAGGACCCTATGAAAATCCTCGTTATGGCAAAGTAATCACTGAAACAAAAAATTTTAAAAATAGTCATAATTTGGACGCAAGTTTTATGCAACTAATGCAACTGGATAGAGTGCATTAAATCGCGTGGAACGACGAATAGCTTCACTTAGTCGTCAGTTGTCAGGACTAGTATTACTCCATGATACTTTGGATCACACATTGACTATAAAGGATGCACAGTCAACAATGATCTAGAACTCCAAAATTTTGCGGCTGCTGGTGAAATTTTGGCATCAATATAGAGTTCTACTATCATTAATGGAGAAGAAGTTGTGTTAACGTTTGTTCATCCATGCAAGCAGGAAGAGACAACTGATTCACTTATTCCTTAAGATCGGTATGATAAACATATACGTGAATCGCAATATTTCCTTCAATGTGGCGATTTGAAATGTTGTAGCATGCTGCGAAGTAGTTTGGGTACTTCACTACCTACAGGATTATTTCCACCGCCCGTTTTAATTGAACAAAATCAAAATTCAATAATAGCACCATCTCGAACTGATACACTTCCAAAAAATGCTGAGTTTTGTAATATTTTTGTGCATTTCGAATTGAAAATTTCGATTCCCTACAAAAATCGAGAAGTACCGTATGATTTGTACTGTCCATCCCTACAAAAAGCTCTTGACAAACGTACGTGTTCAATATGTAATCTATATTTTACTTCTGAAAAAAATTACCTTCGTACAAGGGTAATCGTCACAATAAATTACCAGCTGAAACGTCCAGGGGAGATTTTATGTGTTTATGATTCTGGACAATCTGGTGATAATTTTGTCGAATGGCTTCCAGAGGAAGAGGTAATTGTAGATGAAGAAGCATCAGAGGAAGCAAATAAAATAAATGATATTGTATCTGTAATGCAAAATTTAGAAGAATGGTTTGTTTCGCCATGGATAGTCACATAAAGTTAAATTATATCTGAAATTCAATTATATTTTTGTTATACCTATTTATTTATTTTTTCATAATTTATATTCCGTTCAATGTTTAAAACATTAAACAATTTTAACAATTTCAAAAAGTATAACAAAGTTATATATAAAAAAAGTTAAATTATATGATAAGTTAAAACTATTGGTTGTGATTAGTTTTAAAATATAAACTGAACTATGTTGATCATATAGATAAAATAACTTTCAAACAAAAACTAGTAAAAATAAGAAAATAACTATATTTTATCAATATTTTTTAAATAATTTGAAACTTCTCGATTGTTATTGTATCTTACGCAAGATTTTAAGAGAGTTGGGGGGGATCTCATTAGTAAAGTGTTACCTTTCCTAAAAAGAAAAGGACTATTTCAGAAAATATAATTTGGATGAGATGGGGCTTCTAAACCCGCAGTTGATGTACCAAAGATATTTTAAAACAAATTATAAAAAACAAATAGATGAAAAATGATAGTCGGTCAAAATTATAGCGATTTAAATTTTTTAGGGCATTTTTTATTTTAAGCATTTTCAAGTATCTTAATGTTACAAAGGATTTATTAAAATGTAACGTAATCTGGAGGAATAATTTCCCTATTACTACAATTATTTATTTGGATGGTTATCATTTATCATATTCTGTAGTATTCCCGAAACAGATTACTATAAATTTGATAGATATTGCTATAACAATTTTAAAGTTATTTTAACATAATTCAGTACATTTGATGATGATAGAGCATTTTAGGTGATAATTTATTAAATAATGATAAAACTGGCTAATCCCAGCAAAATTCATTAAGGGCTAAAATTCTTTCATTTTCAGCGAAGCCCCACTGATCAATAAATAAGATTAAGAAAAAAAGGGCGAAGACGGAGAAGATAAAAATCCCGAAAAAGAAAATCGGAGTTAACCCACCTTGAAAATAATTAATAGCGAGGCCGGCTAGTAAACATGAAAAATTCCACCAAGAATTTTTCTGCAAATCACGTTTGAAATTCGAAGTTGGAGTTTTTCGCTGTTCCGGAAGAAGACGTAAAAGGTTTAATTAGTCGGAAAATTAAATATTTCCTGTTACTGCTCCTGACACTTAAGGGATAATATTAAAAGGTAAAAACTTTAGCGTTTGCCTTTTGAAATTTATACCTTTAATTAGTTGTGCAGGAACTAATGCAATTACAGTATGTCGCTTCAAACCTTGCTAACAAAAACCGTCTAGGTTTTAGTTAAACAATTATCTGTTGCATTTAAATAGAAGCGCCCTTCGTATGTTACCAAATACAAATAAATATTTGGTGTTAAACATAATATATATCGCTCTTTGTTTTGAAATGCAATTATTTATATTATATTTGTATCAATCAAAATAATATTGTTAGAATATTAGTATGAGGCACGATGATAACTACAAGCGATAATTTTTATTATATCTTAGAGATCAAATAACAGCATTATGTTCTGAAAATAATGTAGTTGAAATTGCTTATGTCGCTTTGTCTGATGGAATGAATTTAGGGGCCCATTTATAGAAAACTCTTTCACATATATCTCGTGGTATATTTTCAATGGTAGCCGAAATGTTACATTTAAATCAAGAATTGTTCTGATTTATTTCTGTAAACCAAAAATTTAATATAACCCCATAAAAATAATCCAACGGCGTGAGATCGCTTTATCTTGGTGGCCAGTTGACAATACCATTTTGCGAAATAACACGGCAAGGAAACTTTTCTTGCAATAAATCGATTATCTAATTGAATAACTGATAAGTCACACCCTTCTTATTGAAAGAAAACATTGTTTATAATCACAATTGAAGGGGCAAGTGGAAGAAGGGGTTATGTTACAAAAATATACAATGAGATAACTAGATTTTAGTAAAATTAGTTGGCATTTTTTAACTGAAGATAATTTTAAAATTTGGTTTTTTTAATTAGGACTAGGTTATGAATTATTTTCAAGAATATACAAACATTAGCTAATCATGTATTAGCTAATCATGTTTTGTCATTTTTTTTAAATTAAAATTTACATAACCCCTTCTTCCATTTACTAACACTTATAAATAATAGGTTCAATAAACATGCAAATAAAGTCAAGTACTTTAATAAGACATTTTAGCATAGGAAAAAAATGGTATGTATAAAATAATAATACATTTCTAAGAAAATTGAAAATTATAATAAACTGAAAATTATAGAATAAGGTACTCGAATATGAAACGAAATCATTTGGTACGTCTTCTTTTTGTGTTGGGTTCCACTTTTCACTCCAATATCATTTATTTTTAAAAAGAAAACTTCTGTGAAAGTACTGTATTAATCGTATAGATAATCGATAGGTATCCATTTTATGCCACCTCTAAAATGGAACTTTTTCATTCAGTAGGTTCTTTTTTTTATTTCCCATACTAGGAGTTTTTATTCCTATTTTAGTTGGTCAGCTATCCACATCACGAAAGTACTGTTCCATATCGTTAACCGTCGACTGTTTTGTGCATGCTGTTTTGATGATCTGTCTATATTGTTCCGGGGTAGGTATGGTATTGTGTTTTTCTTAAGAAAAATTCTATACGCCTAGAATCTCTATCTGGAGATTTATGGAAATTTATCATCACTCACCTCAAAGGTACCTTTTAATATCATCAGCTGGTAGAAACAAATCACATGAAAATTCTTGTTTCGTCAGAGCATGAGTTGGACCATACTGTAAGATGTTTTCTTTTATCTCATTTTCACAAGTTGGTGCGAAATTCCATAAATAGCTTACCACTTCTGCACTACCTGTACCGGCTACATCTTCGGTCTACGTTTGTATTATACTTTGGTGCTTTTCAGTCGTGATCATGTGGATGTCTAAGTTGAATAACCAAATTTGCCTTCACTAGGTAAAATGTCTTTGACGTAGTAATTCTCTCTGCTGCTGTCAACTGTTATGTAACATTCGTTTATGTTTTTCAAAGATTGATTTTCCAGAATCACATTTGTTGCAGGTATCACTCTTCGGAGGAGTAAATGACAAATTGAACTTGGTCGAAATTTTTTTTGCATAAGTTGATTTTTTACTAAAAATTTTTTTGGATTATTCTATTGTTTGCATTTTTCAACATATAGTCTATACATGTGCGACATGTTCAAATATGGGGTCAAATACCATTTATGTGGATTACTGTTTCTGGAATAATAGGATTCTTCGGTGGGAAATTGATTAAAATGATAATTGATAAAATGATAGCCTGGTCTACAGCATCGCTCAACTTATGTGGCATTGTCATATGTCGTCCATGTGCAGCTTGAAATGGAATTGATTATCCAGACTTAGTCCAGATATAGTAATTATTTTTTTGAATTTATATCAAGGCTATAAAAATTATCAAATATTAACTTTTCAAATATTAGAATTAATGAAAGGGTTATGGGCACATAGCTCCTAATTTCATAGCATTTCTGATATTTAATGTAACCTGTCCCTTACCCTAGTGCCTCTTCTACTAGTGTGTATTTGCTTAGATTTGCAGAATAGAGCCAAATCCTGATGGGGAACGTCACATATGCACATAACTCTTTCATCTACGACAAAACAGGACTTTTTCAGAGACTTTTTCTTCCACTTGCCCCTTCAATTATCAGTTCCGGCCAAAAATATTCTATTAGCATATTCCTATATATTCACCATTAGCAGGAACAAGATTGTCTTCAAAGAATAAGATCCTATCATTACTTCAGCTGAAATACCGTATAAAATAGTGACATTGTAAGGATGAAGAGGTAACTCCTAAAATACTTGGCCTTTTCATCGGCCCAAATTCTGCAGTTATATTTGTACACAAACATTTTAAACCAAAAGTGAGATGGTGCTAATAACTCTTCCATTTATTTGGAGAAAAATATTTTTTCTTCAAAATGGGCACCTCCTTCAAACTGCAGTAAAGCCCAATTATGGAATCGTGTATTTCTTCATGGTGAATTGACACAATGTACTGAACACAGCAGTCTTCAGTGTGTATGAACACACCCGTTGGATTTCACCACGATACAATTCTTTTTACCTCAATGGCCCATTTCCGGGTATATTCATATTTAAAATGTCTCCAAGAACGTAATGCATTGGTCTGAAAAGGTGTTAATTCGATGAAAGCAAGTTTAGAAAATAGACAGGATGTGGAAAACTACCCATTCAATAAATACCACAGTACGTACTTACTTCACAGACCGTGCAATATTTAAAAGGCATTATCAGGTAGCAGAATCGCTCTTACACTGACCTGAAATATACTGAATAATTGAAACCAATCGCTCTATTCTTTATGATGCTGCTGCATACCATTAGCTACAGATATTACTCGATTATTGTGTTCAGTTCCCACTCCTGTCGATTTCTACAGCCTAGCGTATTCGTCTTTTTCTGTAGTGCTGAATGTTTGGGATTGTCTTCCATCTGATGAAATATATATTCTGAACCGTTTTGACTTGGTGATACTACACAAATTATTTAGTATTCTCGTATTCTCGTATTCTTTAGATTGGCTAGTATATATATATATATATATATATATATATATATATATATATATATATATATATATATATATATATATATATATATATATATATATATATATATATATATATATATATATATATATATATTATTATTAACCCTATACAAGAGTTGCTATTTATGTATCCGGAATTGGAAATAATGTTATTGCTAGGCGCTATCTGACATTTACGCAAAGTTTGACATTGTAGACTGTATACGTACTCCAAATATTTTGTCCTGCGGATGATATTTGTGTGGTTTAGTGAGTTGTTTTATTGAGTGAAAATAAAAATTTTCATTTCACAGTCAAAAAATGGAATTAACTCGTGCTAATTTTCGTGTGATGATTTGCTACGACTTTCGACGTGGATTACTTCAACAGCGTATCGAGAAACTCACTTCGACTTTTATAACTGGTTTTCTGAATTCAACCGTAGCCGTCGTTCGCACAAAAAATGAAAGTCGCCCAAGGCTCATTTAAAGAAGGTCGTCCAAAATCGATTGTTGTGCCAGAAAATTGATCCGTTGATCCAATCTTTTTTGAGAAATAATAAAGGTATACAAGAATAAGCAGCAGCTGCGAAATAACTTTGTTCCCCTATACGATAACAGACCGTTCTCTATAATATTTGTCAAATATAGTTCGTTAGATGAAGTACTGTGAAGTTCAGACTCGTGATCGGGTAAAACAAAAATTAACATTTTTTCAAAATATTTGTCTTAAGAGGTTTAACGTCACGGACATACAAAAATAATTAGATTCCATTTAAAATGATTCTTCCGCTTCGTTTCTGATGGTAAAACAGCGGGCTGTTGAATTTAAACGTGATCGTACAACAACTGAAGATTCACTTCAAATAATTAGGTGAAAGTTCAAACAACCGCTGCGTATGAACTGAATGTTTTGGATAATTTAACGAATAGAAATTTGCTCCGAAGTTGTAAAAGTAAAAAACTTGGTATTAAAAGACTTTCTCCTAGACGATATGCTATTGCAATCGTATATAAAATCATGAACGATAACAAACGTCGATACTGTACGCGAACTGGTAAAGCCAGATCATAGCACTTCGAAGCAAATGGTAATAGGATTGGTAATTAGGATAAACGGGCATGTGACTACAATGCCACTAGAGAATTGTAGAAAGGTTAGTTCTGAATGGTACATGACCATTTGTCAACGGGAGTTCTCACACATCGTACCGAACAGTTCAATGGGATTGGAAAAAGTGTTATGAAAATTGGTTCAAATGTATGCAAAAGTATATCGATCATCGAGGAGAATATTTTGAAAAACAATAAAATTACTTTCAATGATGAATATTTGTAATTATTTATAATTCCGCATACAAGTAGCAACCCTCGTACTCGCCCCAGCCTGTAAATAATACTTTTAAAGGAGAAAATAATACTAGGTTTATTTTCTCCTTTATGTTGATAAGTTTAGTCATGTTTTCTCTTTGTGGTTTTTGTTTTTTTTTGTCTTTTATATTCTAATCTATTCCGTACATATCTAGTATATGGAATTTTCTGTTCGCTTAACTTTTGTTATTATTATATATGTACATATCTTGGAGATTCGACTCGTGGCGGTGTAACTTAATCTTTAGATATCCGTATGACTATCGTTTACATACTCTAAGTTAGTTATTTTAGAATTCAGTTGATCTTTTTCGTTACTTAAGATCTTATTCTCTGTTCTTGTAGGCCAATTTGATATATTATATATGACATTTCTCTCATGAAGAATTTGGAGACTTCTGGCGATAGGTGGAACCCACCGGTATTCTGTCTCAAATCAAAATAAAAATATATAATTATAGTTATTCAAAATATTCCATTTGAAGCATCACCTGCAAATGGTAAAACTGAATTCACGCCTTCAGGCAATTCTGGGATACCGTTTTTGGTTAGGTTCAGATTTTCATTAGGTTTAGTTCGTCCAAGAGTTCGGATATATATTCAATTCAAATATAATAATTTAACTCTCTTCACTCCTCGTATTTTTTCGGTATAATATTAGGTAATATTTGGTTTCTTTCGGGGGGGGGGGGGGGGGGTTGAACCCCCAACCCCCTCCCCCCGCCCTTGGCTACGCCCGTATATATATATATATATATATATATATATATATATATATATATATATATATATATATATATATATATATATGTTTTTTTTTTGTGTATTTTCAAGTGTTAACCGAGTAAGAAAAATTCTCATTTATTATTAGCAAACTGTTTGTGTAATTTGTGTAATTTCACGAATAGAGGGGTGGAGGGGGAGTTTTACCTATTGAGATAAAAAATCGTCTAATGTCCGTTTGCCTTAACCGATTTTCCTCAATTTGGATTCATTTAAAAGGCAATTGCTGGGACAATCAGATAATCTGGGAGATAAATTATTTAGTTTATAAATGAAACCGCGAGGTGGCGTTACATTCAACAATAGTTTTTTGAAGTTTTGTTCAGTTTTTTCAAATGGAATGGTACAGCTTTTACTACATGGCAAGAAAGGTAATTTAAAGAGGAATCATCCAGTGAAAACCCGAAATCGATATCTCTGACATGTCAAGAGATATTTCGATTTTTCTGAAAAAATCAGTTATTATATCACTACTACTTGCATTAAGTTAAAAAAAATATTAACCTAATTTTTGCCTTCCTTCACACTTTACCCAGGCTTAGGACTGGTCCAAATTCTTCGTGCCATATTAATTTGGAGCGTGTTTAAAGGCCAACGGGCCAACAACGGAGATAATAATAATAACAAGAGTAAAATAAAATTAACAGCACAACAGTCTAATAATTAACAGAATCTGAACTTTAACGCCTTTCTAAATGTTCAAAATGCCTTCCATCCTTAGAAATGCAAAGATTTATTTTTCGACGAGAACTAAAAACGACAGCTTCAATTTCCGCTCTTGAAATGCTGGTTATTGAATATTGAATTCTTTCAATCATGTTTTCTCGTGTGGTAGGACGAATTTAATTTATAAATTACCTTTCTTGCCATGTAGTAAAAGCTGTACCATTCCATTTGAAAAAACTGAACAAAACTTCAAAAAATCTATTGTTGAATGTAACGCCACCTCGCGGTTTCATTTATAAACTAAATAATTTATCTCCCAGATTATCTGATTGTCCCAGCAATTGCCTTTTAAAATAATCCAAATTGAGGAAAAACGGACAAACGGACATTAGAAATTTTAAATTTTAAAATTTTATTTTTGAAATTTTAAAACCTACAAACGTCATTTATAACGTCAAAAATAACGTTTGTAGGTCGAAAAATGTTGGCTATATGATGTTAATGAATTAATTATCCAGAATATCTCCATAAATATGAATTTTATGAAAAAATTGGAAAGGACCTCAGCAACAGCGGCGACATTTTCTTCGGAATGTAGTGTTTATTCTCTTGTTTTTTTTTTTAATATATGTACATCATAAAATTCACGTGTATGGATTGTGCTTTATAAGTTTAGCGCACAGAACACTTATTTTGATAATAAAGGTTGACAATTTGCAAGTGATGCTCTGACGTTAAACGTTCCATGACAATTTACCAGACTATTGAGACTTACACTTTTTACACATCTTACTTCTTACACACACACATATTATATATATATATATATATATATATATATATATATATATATATATATATATATGAAAAACAGAAATATTTCATCCGTACTTCCACGTACCTGTGTTCGCCTCAAATCAGCCTGACAAGTACCTCCCAGGACCGGTTTCTGGCCTTAAAGCCGTCATCAGCTGAGCTCGAGTCCAATGCAAGGAGACAGCTGAATAGAAACGAACAGAGCAAGACCAAGTCAACTGGCCATATTGATGGCGGGTCGCAATCTCAATGCAACTCGCGCCATCCTAAGGTGAATGTTCACAGCAGTCGGAACTACGCGATACATTCTTCCCACAACCTTGGATATAGGCTTGGATGTAAGCTCACAGTTCGTTTGACAGCGACCCCTATCGGGAGTTCGGACCCATTAAAAAATCACTACGACGAAGGTTTGTTCGGTTTTATTTGTTTCCCCTTTTTTTACCTTCGTGGAATAATCCACATCGCCCTCTGTTTGTTTAGAAAAAAGAAAATTTGAAAATAAATAGTGCAAAAAATGAATCCAAATTAAATGTGTAGGAAAAATAGTAAGAACGTAACCGAAAGTAACTATCTTACAACCGGAGCACCTCAGGTGTGATCGGCAAATAAGATAAATTTTAATATATTTAAGTTCAAAACATTCAAAGATAACGCCCCTCCCTGCTTTTCTTATTCTGCAGAAGCGGAATGGTACGAAGCGTCTCGGCCTGGCATTCCGGCGAACACCTTTATTCATCTACCAGAATGTGGTGGGATTGTTTTAGTAAATAATCCCGGATGGTTTTGAGGAATCGATCTGTTTCAGTGAATATAATATTCAACCATTTAAGATTTTTAAATAACGTTCCACTTTAAAAGACTTCCTATATATATGCAGCTAATATTGCCGATGAAGAATTCTATTTACTTTAGATTCACAGTTTATCTATATAACAAAAAAATTAATATTTTTGGTAAGAAATTATAGTTTATGATAACAGTTTTTCGTCAGTTAAATTATTTTTCAATAAAATTACTTATTGATTTATATGTGGGAATATATAAAGGCAAATAATATTTGCAAAAAGAACGCCAAAAAAATCAAAGTGATGAAAGAAAAGATAGCATGCCTTACATCTTTTATTGGTATTCGTTTACAAAAACAGCTTTTCTTTTCAATTCAATTTCACGCTGTTTAGAATCGCTTTTGTCACAAGGTAGATATTTTATCGCGTCAAGGAAAAAATCATTTTCGTTTATATACTTTGTTACGTTTTTTTGATGTCTGCTGAACCCTTGAAATAGTAATAGTAGTAAACTTTTTATAGCTACTATTGCCAAAGACATAAAGACAGTTGGTCATCGTGATCGTGGCAATTAAATTGTACTTTAAAAAAAACCAAAGCAACAAAATAGCAAATTGTGGGAGAGCTACAAATAACAAGATAAAATTCATCTTTAGTTAATAAGAAAAACTTGGTAATGATAAATTATGTTTATACTTAATTTGCTTTTCTTTTTTTTTTGTTTTATGACTGTGGTGTATTCATATGCACTTCATTTCATTCAGTTTTGCTTGGTTTTATAGTATTGTAAAAAAAAAGAATGGTAATGTAATCTTCGACAATTTAGAGTTCAAGAGTAACTCAATATATTTTGTAGCGTTCACAAATTATCGGCCGCTACAAGTAGTATTGTTTTGCGCGATCTTGCTTCAAACCACACCTGTATACTCGAGGACAAATGTCTAGAACATTCTACCTCATGCTGAACACAAACGATCTAGAACTTTACACCGCTGATAGTCCTGCTTGAGTACTCCCTCCATTTGAAGTATGTTGATTAGCTGGTAGAGGGTTTTAAAGCACAGTGGTTTTAAAGCCCAATCAGTTTAGAGCTCTGTCGTTTTTAACCCCGGTCGTTTTAAATTCTGCTCATTTTAGAGCCTGGTCATCTTGGAAAACGGCCATTTTGGGACTCAGTCATCTTGAACTATACCATAGTCATCTTAGTTCATAGGAATTCCGGACTACGGACTTCTTGGACCGCGGTCACTCTAGACTCCAAACTTGGAGTCTAGAATAGTATTGAAAACGCTCGGAATTCAAGCGTTTTGAACTCTGAAGTGTTCAGTAATTGACCGTAGGGTAGTTGTGCATACCACAGTTAGATTTCTTAATTTTTTGTGTTATAATTGTTTATTTTTTTAACTTTGTTTTTTTTATGTTGGTCTCTGAATTTGTGTTTGCGTGTTAGATAATTATTATTATTACTAAATCCTTTTATTGAATATAAACCTTTTCCCAGTTTTAAGGTGTGTCTTTATCTTTTACGATTCCGAAGAACTAGGTGGTGCCCTAGTAACGTGCTTGTGCAATCCATCCGTGCCCCACGACCCAAATATCTCGGGCAAACGGCTGAGGGTCACTGTAACTTCAGTAAACCTTAAGATAAAAAGTTTACGATACAATTTGTTAAATAAAGACATTATTATTAATATTCGATACAGTTAGTACTATAATTTATACTCATTTATTAAATAATATATTTGTTATATCTTTTTCATTTTAAAATAAAATTGCACCTATTTCAATATAAATTAGACAAAATTATCGTATTTTTAAACTTGTTTTATATCATATAAAAAATAAACAATATAAAATTGAAATAGAAGAAATTGGGTAAAAACCCTCTTTAAAATGTTTGTCATGATTAAACACGCCAACAAGCTCTGTCGAAAATGGTGTTTTAATTTTAGATAAAAAATGACAAGGAAATTGGATAAAATACTTTAGTCGTATCATATTTGATATTCAACAAAAATCATAATTATTTTATATTTGTTGATATAAAATGGGCAATATCGATTAGAATCTTTAACCATTATGAAATTGAAATAAACGGACTGCTGTTCTGATTGTCAGCTCTTTGGATATATTTTATGTCCTTTCTGGACGCTGCTGCCAACAAGTCATTTACACGAATCGACTGTTAAAATAGATAGTTTTTTAATTAATAATGAAGGAGTAAAATTAGTGTTTAAAACAAGACATTACTTAAACAATACAAGTTAGAATAAGAGAGCAACAATTTAGAAAAATAGCCTGGGAATTGTAGGCAAGAACCATTTTATCGTAACAATGAGTTCAATTCTTCTGTTGGAACCTTCGGTGGAAACTCAATCAAGGATTTCATCGGCGATCTGTCCGAATTTATATCCGAAATGCGCGTAGAGATGTAAAAAAAAATGATTTGGCGTTTAGTGGTAAATCCCTCCGAGTTTTATAACAATGAGTGGAAAAAATACTATGTAGTCGTACCATAAATTATGTACGTAAACAAGTACCTGGTCGATCATTTATTTTTTAACTAGGCTAATTGGATTCGAACCTATTATAAATGAATTAGATTGTCCCAATATGGTAAGAAGTTAACATAGAGAGGGGTAACAAAGATAATCGTGTTGCTGTCATAACACTACATATTTTTTTAATTCGTTTATCGAACTGCGAAGCAATATAACCTTCTCTGTCAACGACAGAGCAAGAAGTGGTCCACAACGTTGAAAGAATTTGGAGAAAATCTCTCAGAAAACAGAAAACCATGGTCCAATAGATAAAAATATCGCCAAGGACCACTTCGTGTATTATTAAACATGGCCTAGCGGCATGCGAACGGATCGTACAAAAATCGTACTGCAAAATGACAGTGTTTAGGAGCTCTTAGGAAGCTGCTGAAAAAAATGGGATGTGGAAAGAAATAATCACCCGGCTTATTACAATATCCGTAATGGTTTGGGAGTGTCGCACGACGGCGTTACTCAACTACATTTCTGATAGCAAGGAGTCAAAACGGGTGTAGCAAATTACTAAAGGAATATTTTGGAGAAGATAGTTGATGCAGAAAATAAAAAAAAACGGAAAACATTGGATCTTCCGTCAAGCCGGCCCACAAGACGAGATCCTCATAGTGTTAGTTGCAGGCCAGCTTACCTAAGTTAATCGTTACTAAAGATTAGCCGTCAGGAGTCAGGATCTCAATCCGAAAGACTACCTGCTGTGGAGCGTTTTACAGTACAAAAACCAGTGAGGTGAAACATCACTAATTTGGTGAAAGTTGCAGCTTCAATATTTTTTAATGTGGTGTGTGAGGTGATAAATTAGTGGCCGGACCTTTTGAAAAGGTATGCAAAACCAAAAGAGGACGTTTTGAATAAGTTTTATATATTTGAATTATCTCCTAAGTAATAAATAAAGTTTCCCTTTAAAAGACATTTCAAAGGAAACAACACCATCCTTATGGAACAATGCAGTGGAAATATTACTACATAAGAAGGGAGACATAACGAATATCGAAAATTTCCGACCTATCAGTTTCCTATCACACACATACAAGTTGTTTACCAGGATCACCACAAATCGACTATGCTATAAGCTAGACTCATACCAGCCGCGAGAACAAGCCGGCTTGAAGACAGGTTACAGCATTAACGAAAAGTATTGAAAAACCTCACAGAAAAGTCGATGGAATATAATAAACCTCTAGTGCTTATCTTTATAGATTACTAGAAAACATTCGACACAGTAGATTGTTAATATCTCTAGCAGATTGCAAAATTGACTACCGCTACACTGTACTCATCAAACATCATTGCCACTGGAAATGTCCGACTCCTCAACAGCACAGACATCAAGTTAATTCTAATCTTTGTTTTATAATTTTATACGGGACTTTTGAATAATATATTATCTATTTGCTTGCTACTAACACTTTTAAGACAATTTAGGTAATGAAAGTAATGCAATTACTTTAAATTTCAAATAACCAACAAAGTGAATCAATATAATTAGCTTTCACAATATGATCTTATTATAAACACGACGTTATAACATCAAGAGAATAAAGGAAACAACTTATATTCTAATTTTACCAAAAAGCTCCGCTTCTTTACGCCTCCGTAACATCCTAACAGCCATTTAGTATTGAAATACCACCGTCAAAACGTATAAAAAATATATTATAAATTTATTTCATAACACCTGCCACTTCAAGTGTCGACTTAAAACTAAACAAAAATGGATGAGTGTTTCCCCTTGAAGGTAATGAAATCGAGAACATCATTGGCAAGAAAAAACTGTCATAAATGGGAAGCACGAACAAGTTTACGGTCTGATGATGAACGAGTTTCCTGTTTTTGATTGATTTTCGAAAATAATGGAAGAATGTAGTGTGCTCAATGTGTATTTTACATTTTTTTTACAATTTTACTTGACAGTTATTGTGGAGATATATTGAAAGCGAATGTCAAAGTTTCTTCCTATAGTTCCCGTTTATAAATAAATCTTGTGTTGCCTGCAGTAATAAATAATTTAGATAATATTGATAAACACATATTTGTGGCATAATGATTTTTAGATTTGTGTTGAAATTTAACATGAGAAAAAACTAATATGTAAATACAATTGTGCAATGACCCATAGATTTGCTGCAACATACAAATTATTATTTTGCATTCTGCAGTATTTTCATGAACTTTCAGCGTTTATCTGCAGTGAGCAGTAATGAACATAATCGGTTAGGGTCCGTTTATTCCTGTTTATTAAAACTAGTAAGTGTGCTAGGCTACCAGCTACCGAATGCGTATTTGTTTCTAGCATGTCGTGAGTAGTACGTTTTTTGAGTTCCACGTAATTTATGTTTCACATTTTACTTGTAGTTCATTTTAAATTTAATACCTAGAGAGTGTATATCTAATAATACAAGTAAAATAGTATGAGCGTAAAAATAATTTCACTGCGCTTGAGGGAAAGTCTTGCCAACTTTATTTCAAAATTAAAGTTATAACCAAAGACAAGGGATGGGACCCTCAAATATGATGTAAGACGTGTCTAATATTATTGACAGGTTAGTTCCAAAACCAGTAGAATCTTGGACTTGAATGGAAAAGTACCTGAATCCGCTGGTTGTTTAGCACAAATCATAATTTCTACACGTAATCAAAAACGATACATTATTTGATGTTCCAGAATGTTTGATGTTTCGAATAAATAATGATCGACTTATCGGTTTTATGCTTTTTATTCTAGGTATTCCTCAGACTAATTTACAACTTATTATCATAGCTAATAGTTATAGCTCTATTTTTCCGTTTATATCACCGTAGTAAATTCGAGTATCTCTCCGACCATGTTTCTTTTTAATACTAATTCAATATAATCGCATCGAATTGTGTTGCTATGACACTGCTATTGAAGAAAGATAAGTTTCCATTGCAAATTGTACGTTTGAACGGAAAAAATTAAATAAAATTAATACTGTATTATTCAAGTTATGACAAATGTAATTTTGTCGAATTATTATATATTGGACTTTCTAGGTGCTAAAATAAGATACTATAAGATACTATAAGACATGATAAACTATCAGCTCCTGTCGATCCACTGCAGGCCTTTTTAGCATGCTTCCAACTTTCACGGTCCTGTACTTTCTTCCGCCACTCCCACTGTACTCCAATATACTTAGCAATGTCATCAGTCTATCGTGCTTTCGGTATTCTTCGCGGACGTTTGTGATATCCACTCCAGGATTGCATTGGCCTATATACATACATACATACATACATACATACATACACATGTTTTGTTTGCTAATCATTCAGGGTTAAATTGAAGCAAATTTGAATACAATTATATAAAACATCATGAAAAAATATTTTGCATTTGAAGTGAAGGTGGAAAGAACTCTACTCGCTTATTCTGAACCAGGACTCGCAAGTTAATGTGGAAGTACTTGATATTCTACCGCAATACAACTGGCTGAGGATTTAAACAATCCCATAACGTGTGACATAAAAACAGCAACCACTGTAGCGCTCAAAAATAATGAGACAGCAGATATGGAGGAAATATTCGCGGAAGTATCCAAAGTTCTTGAAGACAACATTAAACCCCAACTAAAATTATCGTTTCGCCTTATTTGGGACCAGCAAAAAATGCCACAAGATATTAAAGATCCCATCTTCATTAGTATTTTCAAAAAAAGAGGCGACCAAGCCGACTGCAATAATTATAGGAGGAGTACAGTGGCGGCTCGTGGGTTTTTAATAGTCGGAGGGTGTAGAACTTTTACTTTTCGTGCTATTGAAACCCTATACAGGAGGTGAGCCAGGAAAATAAGTTAAAGGAAAGAAACTGGACGGAAATAAAATATGGAGTTTTGGTCTGAAAAATTGTTTATTGTGACAAATATTGGAGGGGCGGCGCCCCAAAGTCCTCCCTCACATCCGCAACAGAAGGAGTATTTCGTGGCATATAAAATGGTAAAATATTGGGAAAAATGCTAAATCATGACCACCAGATTACTCCCCTATATAGATCAATTTATTCCGGATACACAGAGTGGCTTCGGACTAACGCGATCAAGGGCGTAAATCGAAATTGTGCTCCTTTGTTAAATTACCTAAATATAAAATAAACAGATATTCTAAATAGAACAGTCATAAATCTTACAAAAAAAAATTCTGGTTTAGAACGAAAATTAGTAGATAAAAATGCACTTTTAATAGTCGCATATTTAAAATTACCCCTTTCTTGCCTTCTGCGACGCAAAAAAAATTATAGCATTTTCGAAATCTGTTTCTTATTTCTTCTCGCTCTACCCTGAGCAAAGCTAGGTCTATAACCTTATTTGATCCATTATAGCCCTCAAATGGGATACTATTAATTTTAACTTAGAGAAAGATACTTCGCAACTTGCGATGGATATACAACTGACGCCATGCCAACTGAAAATACACAACTGCGCCACCTCAGTCATATGAGCCGATAGCTGAGCGAGTGAAAGCATTAAGCAATCTATCTAAACCGCCCGGCATGGTGGCCGTCGTCACACCACTCATTCTCACACGCTCGTTCGCGAAAGCTCACCATACGTGGGAATCGCGAGATCAATACATTTGCGGGCAATTAGGGCCCGCTCTAAGAGCACGTGCCCTACTTGCCCCATCTTAGGAACGCCACTGAACAAGATCAACCTTAACATGGTTTTATACTTCCACGAACTACAAGAAAAAGTTAATGTAAAACAACACAACATGCACATTACCTTCGTTGTTATTACAAAATCACATGACATACTAATTAAAGATGCCCTGTGAGTGATTATTGCAAAGTTTGGCATTCTTTAGATTATGGTGTCGCACAACAGTAAAATGACAGATCCGTGGCTGTGTCTCCTTCAATTTCTCATAGAATCTGTCCAACAACTCACTGTAGTACTGCCCTAGGGGCATTCATGAGAATTATTCCTTTGGAATCCAAAAAAATCGTGGCGATAACTTTTCCTTGTTGACGAAACCGTTTTTACCTACTTCGGAGCAGATTCACCCGGAAAAATCCATTGTTTTGACTGTCTCTTGGTCTCTCACGTGTAATAATATATTCAGGTTTCATCAACGCTGACAACTCGATGTAAAAAGTCCAGCGGATTTCGCTTAAAGCGGTTCAAACACTGCTTTGACATTGTTAGTTGAACCCACTTGTTGTCCAATCCACGGTTGTCCAATGAATGAGGACCACATGTGGGTTCCACATGAGATTGTGGAACTCAACGGTCGGGGGTGTATAGCTCCTGACTACTGTTGTCTCATTGGACGTTATCGAAATAAGTCAGAAAACTCCATTTATAAGCCATCCGACGAGAATTCGGCGAAAATATGAGTTGTTTGATTGTGGAGAGGGACTCCCTATTCTTAGCGAGAGAGCATATGTCGGTACACTAATGAGTTTAACCACCAATAGACGAAACATGTGCCCTCCAATATAAGGGATGTGTGGGGTTTCCTCCCGGTCAAGCAACTAACCCTTGCTATATATATATATATGCTAGCTGTACCCGCCCGCTTCGCTGGGCATTTAAAATTAACATTATTATTTATTAAAATTAAAATAATAACATTAATTTTTTATAAAAAAAAAATTAACTTTCCCTTCCCGTCTTAAATCAAGCTTACACATATTCCTAACATTTAATCTTCGTCGTCTATCTCATCTTCTTCGATGATAGTTTCGATTGGCCGCAAATCGTTCATGAGCCCTATGTACTTATTAGTTAAAACGACATCTTCTTCATTGTACCGAATCATGTTATTTAGAAAGGATGGTTGTAAGGTCTGATAGATTTTAAAAATGTATGTGATTTTACATGTGTTCCATGGAGAAGTGATTTTAATAGCTCTGGAACTTGTCGCAAAGGTTCTAGTTCAAATATCAACGTCATCTATGATAGATAATGGAGATCAGATGCTACTATAAAAATCAAATAAAGAAATTGTCAGTAGGGCGAACTGCTTGTCGACAGCGGTTCTCGTGGGATCGTCTAGGAAAGTTTATTTTATGTGGTGAACTGACCTCAGGTGTACGTAGACAACAAGGTCAGCTTCTTGACAAGATCGCTCACCAGAAACATTAAAGATAGTTAATGCTAGTCCTCAATGGGAGGTAATTGCCTCCAACAGAACCCAATGGAGACAACTACTTTACCAGCATCAAGGACCGAGGTCTAGAAATAGAAAAATCCCGTCTCCTGGCTAGTTCGAACATCTGGAGCGTGGTCGCGTCATCTCACCGAGAATGTCTCTATTCAGCCTCAGAAGAGCACACGCCCGCTAATCTTGAATGTTAGAAGAATAAACTTTATTCGAGCAGTCGGCTAGGGATGTATGTATGAAGGCCACCAAAACTCACAAATTGAATTCAAGAAAAAAATTGATAATCCAGTTATTTTCAGTAACTTTGCTATTCATTTCATTGTTATGTATGTAAAAGCTGCTTTTATTTTCATAATAGATGTTTCTGTTAATGAATCTCGATTGTTCTAAGAGATAGCGTTGCTAATACATTTGTTAGTATAGACTAATGATGATAATGATGATAATGATAATAATGATGATAATGGGGTTTTGGAAGGTAAACATAAGCCATCAAAAGCCAGTTCATTATTAATTACCATTGTGCAAAAAATCATAGTTTTTCATAATTTTGAATATGTCGAATTATGTACCAGAAAAAGGATTTTTTGCGGGAAAGTTTCTTTCTTTTGAAGAAAACGGTTGCTGAAAGTTGATTGATTGTTGATTAAAGCTTATGGTGAACATGCTCTAACCCAAAAAAATGTGAAAGATGGTATAAATGCTTTAAATTTGGTGATTTTGATATAGAAGACAATGAGCGTCCAGGACAGCCGAAAAAGTTTGAATGTGCAGATTTGCAAGCATTATTGGGCGACGATTCAACTCATACGTTGAAGCACTTGGCAGAAGCATTGAATGTCGCCAAATCCACCATTATCGGTATAGAATAAAGAGACCTCCGCCAGTTTTATTGCGCGTCGCAACGTCTGTATCCTCCAGGTTTTCTGTCAACGATAATTATCAATGCTGGGAGAGATCCAGAAGGAAGGAAAATGGATTCCCTACGAATTGAAGGAAAGATATATTGAAAAACGAAAAACCACTTGCAAAATTTTGCTTGCCAAACAGAAAAGAGAAAGTTTTTTTGCATCGAGTTGTAACAGGGGATAAAAAGTGGATCTTTGTTGACAACCCACAGCGCAAAAAAATTATGAGTAGACCCAGGCTAGCCTTCAAGACCACAACCAGCAATATACATGGAAAGAAGGCTTTGCTATGTATTTGGAGGGATAATAGGGAAGCTATGTATTACCAACTACTGAAACCTGATGAAACGATTACTGCCGATTAACAATAACCACAATTGATAATATTGAACCGAGCATTTAAGGAAAAACTACCAGAATACACCCAGAATACGACCAGACAGATACGATAAAGTCATTTTTCAACATGGAACTGCTCGGCACAATGTGGCAAAATTTAAAAAAAAACTATTTGAAAAACGTTAAATGGGATGTCCTGCCCCACCCATCGTCTTCACTGGACTTAGCCCCTTCGGACTACTCTTATTTCGATCGATGCAGCGCGGACTTTCAGAACAATACTTACATTCTTAAGAAGTAAAAATTTGACTTGATGATTCGTTGGCCTCAAAATCCAAATCTTTTTTTATCGGGGCAAAGATGGAAAAACTAATAGCTAACCATGGTCAATACTTTGATTATTAAGGTAATTTATTTTCTTATCGAAATAAACGCTCAAATTTTGCCAAAAAATTTACTTTATTAACCGAAACACCTATTGTTAAACCGAGAAATAAACTATCTCACACATTAGTAACATAATTTAAGGTGATTAAGGTAATGTGCAAATTTAAAATCTCGAGACCTTGGTTCAAACCAGAACCCATATTACAATTCAAAGTATATATACAATTTGAATTGTTCCAGTTTGTTATGGTGAAGTACTGCAATTTTAGTGAACCATTACATTTTTATCGAAAATGAGCCTGAGTGTATTTCTAGTAATTTTACTTCTAGTTGTTGTTAAAAAAACTATTTAAATTTCCTTATTATTAAAAAAAATATATTTAAATCAAAATGTGTTATCTTAGTAATATTAATAAAGGATTTCTGTTTTATTTTAGTAAAAATATCTATTTCCAGTCCCCTTTTATG
This sequence comes from Cosmopolites sordidus, assembly GCA_031761425.1. NCBI lineage: Eukaryota > Metazoa > Arthropoda > Insecta > Coleoptera > Curculionidae > Cosmopolites > Cosmopolites sordidus. The sequence continues at coordinate 13,260 of JARFXV010001075.1, read as the reverse complement.
TCCCAAGAGGCTCTCACTCAAAAAATATCATCATCGAAAACTATAAGGAAAGGTAATAAAATATTATTTGATAATACTTGACACCTGAGGTTTCGAATCAAACTCCATAAAAACTGAAGAGGGTTGACGTTCAGTACGAGGCGATGAGTTGAAAGGCATCTTAGGTGCGAATTATGCACAAGAGACCAATACATGCCCGAATATAAGGTAAATTTATTTCAAAACAAATATTCCGTAAATTTAGAAATATGCTTTTATACAACGTGCTAGGTAATTTTTCTAAATGTAATAAAATAAATTAATTAAAAACTATTAGCAGTACAGTACCATATTTTTTAACCCTGAATTTTCCCCGAACTTTCGATAGGGGTCGCTGTCAAACGAGTTGTGAGTTTGCGCCTCTATAATCAAAATTATTCAGTATAGAACGGCAAGTCATCAAAGAATCCTTAACACCAGAGCAACGCTTGTAAATTGCCAAAATATATTATCAAAATCATTGTTGTGTACGTCAAACTTAAAGAGCACTTCGTAAATTGTATGGTTTACATAATCGCTCAACCGAGCGATATATTCGCAGAATTATCGACAAATTCTCACACTGCTCAATATTAAAACTAAAACAAGAGAAAAACTGTGCTTTCCAAAGAAAATAATGCTGTTGTTGCTGTGTTGTTCCAATATTGGGCTTTGTTGTTCCAATAGGTAAAACATTTTGCGTAAAGATGTGGTGCCTTACGAGATCCAGCTTACCCAAGAACTCAACCCGCAAGACCATAAAACTCAACTCAGGCCGTAAAACAAAAACAAGACAAAATACTGTGTTTTCCGAAGAAAATATTACTACTGTAGCTGGCAGTGTTGATAAAGATCGAAATTTATCAATTTGTCGCCGTTCGCAGGAAGTTGGGTTTTCTTGTTCGAATATGTAAAAAATTTTCTGTAAAGATCTGATACCTTACAGGGTCCAGCTTATTCAAGAAATCAAGCCACAATACCATGGTTTGCGTCATACATTCGGTGAATCGGATGAAAATCAGCTGCAACTTAACCCACAACTTAACCGTAAATTTTTGTTCAGTGACGAAGCTTATTTTCGGGTTAATTGTTGCATGAATAAAGAAAATTGCCGCATTTAGAGTGAAAATAATCCGCAAATAATCCAACAATTATCGTTGTATCCAGAACAATGTACCGTTTGATGCGGATTGTATGTCGATGGTATCATTGTGCGGTATTTCACTAAAAATCAAGCTGTAAAACATGTTAACGTTAATGGGGATTGTTACGGTGCGATCATCAGTTATTATTTAATTCAGTTTATAGTAATCAGTTTAAATTTATTATGAAAATCAGTGATCTGGGCGATAAATTTTTATAGTTCTTCGTAAATTTCAATTTCACAATGTATTCTTCGAATTATCGATAAATTCCGAAATCATTTAACGTATATTAAAACAAAAACAAGGTAACAAACTGTGCATTCCGAAGAAAACATCGCCGCTATTGCTGGCAGTGCTGATGAAGATCCTAATTTAACAATTCGTCGTCGTTTGCAGAAAGTTGAGCTTAGTTATTTGACTAGGTGAATATCTTAATTCCGAATTTGAATGGAATTGATCTGGAGGAGATATAGTTCCAACAGGACGGCTCATACAGACAACGCAACAATCGATTTATTGAGGGAACAATTCGAACAAAATTATTTTGAGGAACCGACCTGTTAATTGGCTACCAAGGTCATGTGATTTAACGCCTTAAGATTATTTTCTTTGGGGTTATGTTAAATCTTTGGTCTGTGCCGTTAAACTAATAACTATTGACTCCATGGAAGCTAATATAACTTGGAAAATTGCAGATATAAGACCACAATTGCTTGAAAATTAATTGACAGAATGCGCTTTGTCAGAAGTAGTCGCGGCGGACATTTGTCGCAAATTGTTTTCAAATATTAATGCAATTAAATGTTATTTTACATAAAATAAGTAGTTTCAAATCATCTAATTTGGTACGAAAAAGATAATCTTATAATTCAATGTCCGTAAAGATCAATATCTATAAAACTATAAGTTTTATGATAATTATATAATAATACAGATTATTATTACTTTTTTTTTGCTATATTACTTTTTTTTGCTGAAGCAGCTATAAAGCACTATTGATCAAAAAGTAAAGTGAAATGAAATACTAAGTTTTTATTTATTCTTCTCAAATTATTCCAACTCTCTTGAACTCATAACGGTGTCCACCAAATAATTTCTTCAATCCAGAGAACAGGATAAAATTACACAGTGCCATATCTGGTGAACGTGGTGCTTTTTTTTAACGATATTCCTTTGATTTTCAGCCAAAAATTGACGTATAGTTCTTGTGTTAATATAATCGATGTGCGTTACCGTAATACAAAAACCATGGATGGTTTTTCTAACTGACTCACATATATGACGTATAAATCTTAAATAATTTACTTAATTAACTGTTTAATCAGTTGGAAGGGACTCTGTGTTACAATAGCACGATAATGCTTTTCAGTTTTCGCTTCTCTTTAATGCGATATTCGCCCGATTGTTGAGTTACTTCTTAGTCATATAAATCCACATCTAATCACCATACACTTGCTTAATTATGCATTTCAGATTGTTATCATTCAACGAAAGCATCTTCAACACTACGATATTTAAAAAAAAATCTGTTTCAGAACAAGATCAGCCAAGCCGAAATTATTCTTCAAAATTGATTGAAATGATCCAAATAATCAAGTAATTTCTATAATGGGTCTAATACTTTATCGATGATTACTCAAAATCAAATTCTTTGCTTCGGTAATGTTTTCTTCATTGGTTTACGTAGAAGTTCTTCCTGAACGAGATTCACCTTCAAGTGCTGCTGTACTATCACTATAATCCTTTTTATATCGCCGTCTAACTTTCTAACATTTGTGAATCATCAGCACAAGAAATTTCACTTTTATTTGGATAAAATTTAATGCAAATTATTTGCTCCCCTAAATTTTTCCCTTTTAAACAATGGCAGACAACATTTTATCAATCCAAAGAACTTATAGTTTCTAACTTAACAAGTGAAATGATATGAAATTTCTGACAGACATGAAGGATACTCATACCATGTTAAAAAAAAATTTTATCGATAAGTGCGCGAATTTTTAACATAAAAGCCACCTTGCTTTTTGACCATAGTAGTTATTTTTTTAAGTAACACGCGTTTAAAATTCATTTATCGAAATGTTTTTACGGTTAATAGTCATATACTAGAGTCGGAAAAGCACGAATAGCACGAAAAGTAAACGATATCTAGTTAAACTACATAAGATTTAATGAGGCAAACATTTGTTTTCTTTTATTCAACATATAATTTTTATATGAGTATTAGGTCAGCATTATTGTTCAATTTTACTTTTAGCTAAAACTTAATCACAATTCAAATATGTTTATTTTTAAATACATTTGTGGGGTGTTCTTGTTGAATTCAACATTTAACATTCAAAATTATGCTATCGATGTTTTGTCAATGTAATATTCCAAGAAATTGACGTTTGATGTTAAATCATGTTTACCAGCTGTAGCTAAAGCCAAATTGGTTCCATTAGGTTATGTTTGTTTAGGTCACGGCATTGATGTCTGTATGCCAATTAAGAAAATTTACATTATTTAATTTAAGTAGTTTAAAAAGCTTATAAAATAAATACACTCTATTATTATTCTTAAATACACTCCGATAAATTACTTACTCCCAGATAAGTTAACGAGCTATATGTAAAAAGATAATTATTCCAGAAAGGTAAAATAATTTGTAGATTCTAAAGAATTCGTAATAATGATTATAGAAACTCCTAAAAATGATTTAATTTCTAAAAATATGGACACGATCCATTATCCTTTAGGTAATCATCATGATCATCATTAGGCCGTGTCTATCCATTGCGTGATCAAGTCCTCTTCAGCATGCTTTTAACAGGCGCGGTCCTGAGCTTTTCTCTTCCATTCAGGTTCAATATACTTGGTCATTAACGATGTCATCAGTCCATCGTGCTTTCGGTCTTCTTCGTGGATGTTTGCGATCAACTCTAGGATTGCCTTTGTCCACCTGTCATCCCCATCACTCTTTATATTGCCTGCTAACCTCTATTTCAATTCCTTTACTCTTCCAATCATGTCACATACTTTCATTTCTTTTCTAATCCGTGTGAAGGGCTTTCGGTAGTTTTATAGTTCGAAGTATACATCCTTTCATTCCCCTCTGTGAATTGATTGCGAAGGTCCAGGTTTTACTTCCGTACGTCATAATGAGCCGGATATTCTGATCAAAACATTTTTCTTTTCAGGTAAAGTGGGAGTTTGTTCTTAAGCACTATGTTGAACCTGTCAGCCACTTTTAACCCGCCATTCCGGCCACATTAAATCCCCTGCCCAAGACATATGTAGCGATCCACAATCTCCAAATCTCTTCCTACAACACAAATTCTTCTAGTCCTCACCAAATTATTGAAAATAACTTCACTTTTTTCAGGTTTATTTTCAAAAACAATGGTTCTTCTACCTTTTGCAGCTCTTGTATATGTATTTGCAGCTCCTCTGTGTCTTGTCAAAAGAAGAATCATATCATCTGCGAATCTAAGATGGCTAAGTATGCTCCATTAATTATTTTTCCATCCTGTTCCCAATCCAGATTACGAAATACTTTCTTCAAAGCAGACAGAGGAAACAACAGCGATATTACGTCACCCTGTCATACACCCCGCTCTAAATTAATTCCAACTTGAAGATTATCTTTTGTCTACACCTTGGTTAAACAATGCATCCATTATGACCTGCTTTGAGTTTTCTATGGCCTGCTATACAACCTGTAAGTGATCCATTGTACTGAATCCACTTCTGAATCATGCTTGCTCTCTTGATTGTGCATCATTAAATTGTCTTAATATTCTTTTAGATAATACCTTGGTAAAAACGTTGTACATTACTGATAGGAGGCTTATTGGACGATAGTTCTTTAAATGTCTCTGGGCTCCTTTTTTATGTAAAAATCGTATCTTTCAATTATCACTTTTTGTATTTTGAGTTAATTTGAGTATAATTTTGCCAGTGATAAAGTCCGACCACCAGCTTTTAGCATTTCAACAGTTATACTGTCTTGCCTGGACCCTTACAGTTTTTCATCGATTCTATAGCCTCTGTCAGTTCCTCCACTGGGATATCTAACCTTTGACTGGTTCTGATCTTCATATAACTTTGTATAAAAATCTTTTGACAACCTCTAACATTTCCGTACGTGGCCTGCACTTCTGCTATCCTCACGCATTAAGGCAAAAATGTACATCCTATTCTTTCTTAGCTTTTGTTTAGCTTTGTTAATCCCCTGTTTTCTTGAAGAGTTTATTTGCGCTAGTTACAATTCTTACAATTCTTACAATTCTTGCGCGCTTTCTTCAAATAATTTATTCTAACCTTTGCTCTTACCATTTGAAGGTCAACTTCCAAGGTTAAAATGGTTAAGAACAGTATAATCGCAAAATGTTATTTAATCGTTTGATATTATTAATCAATTTTAACTGGTGAGTCCAGCTGGACCTTCCCAAGTTTATTTTCTGCTGATTTTTTTTTTCTTGCAGAACGAATACTTAATATAAAATTTTTATCCCGCTCACTGTCCCTCCGCTTATTGTCCCGCTCACCAGTTCCAAATGGACCATTTGCATTTTCACCAGTTCCTACTTTTCCAATTCTAGTATTAAAGTCACCC